>PVJS01026619.1:0-26860 GCA_004027185.1 Glis glis
TCTCTCTCTCCCTGTCTCTCTCTCTCTCTCTCTCTCTACCTAGTGAGGCCCTCCGCAACTTCATGAGACCCTGTTTCAAAATAAAGTATAAAAAATAGGGCCGGGGGTGTAGCGCAGAGGTAGAATGCCCCTGGGTTCAATCCCCGGTACCGCAAAAAAAAAGTATAAAAAATAGGACCGAGGGTGTATGTCGGAGGTAGAACGCCCCTGGGTTCAATCCCCAGTGCCGCAAAAAAAAAAAAAAGAAATAAAGAAAAAGCCATAGAGGAATTTTCAAAAAGTCATGTCGCTGAAGGGAAATATACCAAGTGATGTGTGCATATTTTTTTTTTTTTGCGGTACCAGGGATTGAACCCGGAGGCGTTCTACCTCCAAGCTACACCCCCAGCCCTATTTTTTATCCTTTATTTTGAAACCGGGTCTCACTAAGTTGCTGAGGGTCTCACTAAGTAGCTGAGGCTGGCCGCAAATCCGGATCCTCCGGGCTCAGCCTCCCAAAGTACTGGGATTACAAGCATGCGCCACCACGCCCGGTGATGTGTGCATATATTAATGTGTCACTTTGAATCTCACGATGATGTTTAATTACAATGCACCAATAAAAGTATATATGAAGCCGGGCGTGGTGGCGTACGCTTATAATCCCAGTACTTTGGGAGGTGGAGACCGGAGGATCCGGTTCGCGGCCAGCCTCAGCTCTCTCTCTCTCTCCCTGTCTCTCTCTCTCTCCTTAGTGAGGCTCTCCACAACTTCGTGAGACCCGGTTTCAAAGTAAAGTATAAAAAATAGGGCCGGGGGCGTAGCACGGAGGTAGAATGCCCCTGCGTTCAATCCCCGGTACTGCAAAAAAAAAAAAAAAAGTATATACGAGCCAGGCATGGTGGCGCACACCTGTAATCCCAGTACTTGAGAGGCTGAGATGGGAGGGCAAGTTCGATACTAGCCTCAGCAATTTATCGAGACCCTGTTTAAAAAAAAAAAAAAGGACTGGTGATATGGGGACATAGCTTGGAGGTAGAAAGGCCCTGGGATTAATCCCTATATATATAAAAAATAAGTCATGGCCCCTTTTGTTATATTGCATTAATATAAATAGTAAATAAAAACACTGTTTAAAAATGAGGTTTAAGCTGGGCATGGTGTTGCACGTTTGTAATCCCAGTACTTGGGAGGCAGAGACCGGAGGATCTGGGTTCGCGGCCAGCCTCAGCTACTCAGTGAGGCCCTCCGCAACTTAGTGAGACCCTGTTTCAAAATAAAGAATAAAAAATAGGGCTGGGGGTGTAGCTTAGAGGTAGAATGCCACTGGGTTCAATCCCCAATACTACACACACAAAAAAAGAGGTTTAGCTGGGCGGGGTGGCATATGCCTATAATCCAAGCAACTCAGGAGGCTGAGGCAGAAGGATTGCAAGTTTGAGACCAGTCTTGTCAATTTAGCAAGATCCTATCTCAAAGTAAAAAATAAAGAGGGCTGGAGATATAATCTGAGTGGCAGAACACTCCTGAGTTCAATCCCCAGTACCACACATGTAAAAATAAATGAGGGAAAAAAATGAAGTTTGCGTATGGGAAGAAACTTAATATGGTGGAATGAGCTAGTCTAGGAGATGAGAAACCTCATTCCAGTATCATACTGCTTTGCATGACCTTAAGCAAGGCCCAAAGGCCTTTTAATTCTTGAAAGACACAGGTTCTCTGCAAAGGCCCTGACTTAGGCCGCATCCTGGGTGCTGGGCAGCACACAACAGGGCAGCGGTCCAGTGGGTCCTCTCACCTGATGCAGGTACTCGCCTCCTCAGGGAACCCTGGCTCTCCAGTCCTGCACTGCAATGACCAGGACTCGGGGCTTCCAGGAGGTCCACAGCAGGTAGCTCCAGAGAGGCTCTGGTCTGGTCACGTGCATCCTCAGGAGGGGCTCTGGTCTGGTCACGCGCATCCTCAGGAGAGGCTCTGGTCTGGTCACCCGCATCCTCAGGAGAGACTCTGGTCTGGTCATGCACACCCTCAGGAGAGGTTCTGGTCAGATCATGCACATCTTCAGGAGAGACTCTGGTCTGGTCACGCGCATCCTCAGGAGGGGCTCTGGTCTTGTCACGCGCATCCTCAGGAGAGGCTCTGGTCTGGTCACCCGCATCCTCAGGAGAGGCTCTGGTCTGGTCACGCGCATCCTCAGGAGGGGCTCTGGTCTGGTCACGTGCATCCTCAGGAGAGGCTCTGGTCTGGTCACGTGCATCCTCAGGAGGGGCTCTGGTCTGGTCACCCGCATCCTCAGGAGGGGCTCTGGTCTGGTCACCCACATCCTCAGGAGGGGCTCTGGTCTGGTCACGCGCATCCTCAGGAGACGCTCTGGTCTGGTCACGCGCATGCATGGCGAAGGCTGCAGAAACGTTCCCCACAGGTTCCTGTGATCTTCCTACCTTGTCACTTGGAGAACGGGCAGGCTCTGGGTCCGAGGGGTCTTCACCCAGACTTTCTGAATGGAAGTGATGCCCTTGTTCTCTGTCCGGAAAGCTCGGGCGGTCCTCACGCTCTGCTTTGTCCTCTGGGTATTTCCCCAAATCTGGTTCATCTGAACTTTCTGATTTATTAGCTGCATCTGCACTTTCTAGACCTTCTGTCTCTACTGCTGGGTCTTTGTTGGGACCAGGGACAGGGTGTGGGATCTGAGCGTCTTTGGTGGCACTTGCTGGGACTGTGGTCTCCTGAGAGTTTATTGATGAATCATTTTCCAAATCTTTTTGGGAGTCTGGTGAGATAAAAATTCATAATTGTACTGGAAAAAATATTTCCCCATTTTTTGGTATTTTAACAAGGTCCCTGAATAATATTTATCTAGATTTTCATAGTTTGCAAAGCATGCTCTTCTAAACATTATTTCTCTTGGATACCACTAACGGTGATTAAAACAAACTTACTAACATGTTAATAAATCTAGCAATTAATACCAATGCAAAACAATTTTGAATGATTAAACTAGCTTTTCATTATATTAAATATATCCTTTTCTCAGCCAGGCATGGTGGTGCACACCTGTAATCCCAGTACTTGGGGGGCTGAGACAGGAGGATCACAGGTTTGAAGCCAGCCTTAGCAACTTAGCAAGGCTATCAGCAACCTAGTGAGACCCTGTTTTCAAATAAAAAATAAAATAGGACTGGGGGTGTAGCTCAGAATAGAATACCCCTGGGTTCAATCCCTAGCATCTCAAATAAATAAATCCTTTCCTCCAATGAAAGGAAATGATTATCAAAGGCATCTTGAACCATCATGCACAAGTCTGATGGGGATTTTATAAAAGATTAACTGGACTGACAACTGTTGAACCCACCAATCAATCTTTTTTTGTGTGTATGTGGTCCTGGGGATTGAACCCAGGGGCATTCTACCTTTGAGCTATACCACCAGCCCTATTTTTTATTCTTTACTTTGAAACAGCATCTCACTAAGTTGCTGAGGCTGGCTTCAAATCTGCAAACCTCCTGTCTCAGCCTCCCAAGTACTGGGATTATAAGTGCGTGCCACCACACCCGGTCCACCAATCAATCTTAACATCACAAACACAGGGAAAACCAGAAATCATTAACCTCCCAACACAGTGCAAAGGAAGTACACTGTCCCCTGTAGTCACGTGCGCCACCACGCCCCGCTCCAAAGCAGTCTTACCCTGCAGAGGGTCCCTGAGTCCACTGTCCGTCATGTCTGTGCTCTAGCTCTTCAGTCTGGGATACGTTTTTAGTGTCTGAGTTTGCTTGTGAAGATATCTTGTTTTCTTGTCGTCCCAAGTTCCAACAGACTCATGCTTCCCGTGGACCCAGGAAATAAGGCATATAATGCAGTGACTAAAACAAAATGAAAAAAATTAAATGACTTTTTATTCATACAAGGGTAAAACACCAATTTCAACTTTATTAAATCTCTTTAGTCTGAGTAGTTATTTCCTAAACATTTTTTTTCTTTTTTGGTGGTACTATGTATTGAACCCAGAGGCATTCTACATCTGAGCTACACCCCAGTCCTATTTTATTTTTTATTTTGAAAAAGGGTCTCATCTGCCGGGCGTGGTGGTGCACTTGTAATCCCAGTACTTGGGAGGCTGAGACTGGAGGATCCTGGTTCGCAGCCAGCCTCAGCTACTTAGTGAGGCCCTCCACAACTTAGTGAGACCCTGTTTCAAAAGAAAGAATAAAAAATAGGGCCGGGGGTGTAGCCTGGAGGTAGAATGCCCCTGGGTTCAATCCCTGGTCCTGCAAAAAAAAGGGGGGGTCTCACTAAGTAGCAGAGGGCCTTGCTGTAAGTTGCTGAGGTTGGCCTCAAACCTGTAATCCTCCAATCTCAGACTCCCAAGTACTGAGATTACAGGCGTGCGCCACCATGACCAGCTCTAACACTTTTTTAGTGAAGAAAAATTGCTTTCCAGCTCCTGTATCATAATCCAAATCCTAGACTGCAAAAAGAAAGAAGCTCCAGACTGTTAACCTTACATCAATGTGACAATCTCCTAACATATTCCAGTGTCACTGAAGGAGTATAAAAAGTAAGACCAAGTGACCAGAATCTTAAAGAGAATAGCTCTTGAGATGGAAATAAAAAGACTTCTCCAGGCGTGGTGGCACATGCCTGTCATCCCAGTATTTGGAAGGCTGAGACATGAGGATCGCAGTTTCAAGGCCAGTGCTCAGTAACTTAGGAAGACCCTGTTTCAAAAAGGGCTGGGAGTGTATGTAGCTCAGGGGTAGAATGCCCTTGGGTTCAATCCCCATAACACACACACACACACACACACACACACACACACACACACCCCTACCTCTAAGAGTAGAAATTTAATTTGCTGTTGAGGCAATCAATGCAAGATCTCCTTTAATGTTTCCAATTTCTGTCCCATATTATTTTCTCATAGCATGCGTATCAGAAGCTTTTACTTACCATTAACAAGTAAGAATGCCTAGGTGCTGCCTACAAATTATGAACGGCTGCACCTTGAGGTACTAGGAAGTACACGTTAGGTATTATAGCACCGCCTTCTCAGCATTCTTTTGCAAAATATGGAGAGAGATGAACCCTTTATACGGTGCTCTTTTATGCGATGCTCAAAGAATACAGATAAACTATGAGTTTTATACAAAAGAATCAAAACCAGAGGCAACTCATAAGCAATAAAAACTTAGATTATTTTATAGTTAAATCTTCTCGCATATAAATTGGCCAGTAAGTTAATGTTCATTACCTGTAAAAATGAGGTTAAAATTTTAAATTCCAAATGCCTACCACAGTGCCCAGTGTGTAGTTAAGAACTCTGTATTTCATTTTTAAAGCATATGAGAAGGGCTGGGGATGTAGCTCAGTGGTAGGGAGCTTGCACAAGGCTGAGTGCAGTCCCCAGCACCAGACACACACAAGAAAAGAATGTGAAAAAGAATGAATAAAGAGTGATGGGTCTATGAACTGGAAGGGGAGGAGGAATGAGGGACAGGTCGTTCTTTCTAGTGCTGTGACTTCACACGTTTCAGATCTGGAGGACTGTCACTTCTTTAAGCTCCTGGGACTCTGAAACTTCAGCTCTTCTTTTTGTCTTTCATTTTTTTGTTTTTCGGTGGCACCCAGGGGTGTTCTACATCCAAGCTACACCTCCAGTCCTTTCTATTTTTTATTTTGAAATGGGGTCTCACTAGGTTGCTGAGAGTCTCACTACTTGCTGAGGCTCTTGTCAAACCTGTGATCCTCTGTTCTCAGCCTCCCAAGTACTGGGACTGCAGGCAGGCGCCACCTCCCCTGGCTCAACTCTTCTTTTAATTGCTCTCCTATGTTACAAAGGAGGGTTTTTCTCCTATCCTAGTTCATGGTCTTCAGTATGGATATACAGAAAGCTCTTCAAACCTACTGAGAGCCGGGCGTGGTAGTTCATGCTTGTAATCCTAGTACTTGGGAGGCTGAAGCAGAAGGATTGTAGGTTTGAGGCCAGGCCCAGCAACTTAGCAAGACCCTGTTTCCAAATAAAATATAGATCTGGAGGTGTAGCTCGAACGTAGAATGCTCCTGGGTTCAATCCCCAGCACCCCCCCCCCACACACACACACAGAACTCTATCCAAGAACACAGTAAGGGCAGTTAAAATTCGAACAAAAATGTAGTCTCACTGTGGCACCCAAGTTTTTAACCAAGACACTAAAAAAAGCTTAAACATCTACAAAGCAGTGGAATTCTGCTGTGTGTGTGTGTGTGTGTGTGTGTGTGTGTGTGTGTGGTACTGGGGATTGAACCCAGGGGTATTCTACCTCTGAGTTACACCCCCAGACCTTTTTTATTCTTTATTTTGAAACAAGATCTCACTAATGAGGCTGACCTGCTATCCTCCTATCTCCCTCCCAAGTACTGGGATTAGAGGCGTGCACCACCACGCCTGGCTTAGTTCTGCAATATTTAATCTAGGTTTGAACTGTGACTCCAGGACACATTACCTGAATCTGCACACGTCCCTCAGCTTTTCTCCATCTCCTTATCCAGTGTTGTGGAAAGTCATAGGACAATTACATCTGCCATAATTAAGGTGATAAATGGACTGAAAGAATGTGAGGCGGTTGTGCCTTGGGTCACCCATCCCTCCCGGCCTCTTCACCTTTACACCTCAGACCCTTTTGACTGACTTCTCCACTTTGGTCCCATGGCCAATCTTGTTCTTCATCGGGAGATTTAAGTTTTTGATAATTCGTCATCAAGTTCTAACAGGCTTTAATCCCTGTTCTAAAACTACAACTCTGCCTTATTCCCTGGTTCTAATGTCTGCCTTGTTGCCGTGAACCTGTCCTACTCCTATGTGACATATGACAGCATGTCACCACACTTAAGCCCCAGAACAGTAAGAGCTATCATTACACTGCCTATTTCCCATTGAAGAAACTACACTCAGAGTGGTTAAAATGCACGTCATTTAGCAGGGCGTGGTGGTGCACGCTTGTAATCCCAGTACTTGGGAGGCTGAGACCAGAGGATCCAGGTTCACGGCCAGCCTCAGCTACTTAGTGAGGCCCTCCGCAACTTAGTGAGACCCTGTTTCAAAATAAAGAATAAAAAATAGGGCTGGGGGTGTAGCCCGGGGGTAGAATGCCCCTGGGTTCAATCTTGGGTACAACCAAAAAAATGCATGTCATTTAACAGTGTCAGAATTAAGCCAGGCATGGTGGCACACACCTATAATCCTAGTACTTGGGAGGCTGAGACAGGAGGATTGCAGGTTCGAGGCCAGCCTTAGCAACTTAGCAAGACACCCAGCAACTTAGCGAGACCCTATTTCAAAACAAAACAAAAAAGAGCTGGGGATGGAGCTCAGAAGTAGAATGCCCTGGGTTCAATCCCCAGTATCAAATGAATAAATAAATAGTGTCAGAATTAGAATACAAACCCAGCTGGTTGCAAGGTTGTTATTTTTTTCTCCATAAAAAGCAATTTTTAAGCTGTGTCCTCAAAATTCCATGGAGACTCAAGGGTTTCCAGGGGAGACCAGATAGATGAAAAGGGTAGAGCTTATCTCGCTTTTACAGACAGCCAGGACACGCAGGCTGCCACATATTCTTTGGATGCCACAGACTTGTTTTGGCTCTCTGCTTGCCTGGGTCTCCTCCTCCTGTAACTTAGAGTTGAATCTTATCTCAGTCAGCCACATCCACAATAGCCATCTCTTTGGTGGACATATTTTCTTCCCAGTCTGTCCCAGCATGTTTTTGCTCCCAAATCTCCATAACATAACAGGAACTATAATGGTCATTTTAGAAATGCTACCATTATGTGTAAATATCATCAACTCTTCTGCACCATACAAGTAGACACTAATATAGCTCACACAGTTTAAAATACTGGATATCCCGGATTATTTGTCTTTAGAAATGAAAGCTACAAAGAATTCCAAAATTTTCTCCTTTGCTCAATTTTATAAGCTCTTCCAATGTGTTGACTTCTGAAAGCTAACCACAGAACAGGTGTGTGATAATACAATTATGTTTGAAGACAAAGTACCCTTCTTTTTTTTTTAATTTTTTTTTTTTTTGGCAGTACCAAGTATTGAACCCAGGAGCATTCTACCTCTGGGCTACACCCCCTGCCCTATTTTTTAATATTTATTTATTTATTTATCTATTTATTTTTGGTCCGGGGATTGAACCCAGGGGCCTTCTACCTCCTACCTCCGAGCTACACCCCCGGCCCTATATTTTATACTTTATTTTGAAACCGGGTCTCACTAAGTCGCTGAGGCTGGCCGCGAACCGGGATCCTCCGGTCTCCGCCTCCCAAGTACTGGGATTACAAGCGTGTGCCACCACGCCTGGCTCTAATCTTTATTTTTTGAAACAGGGTCTCACTATATTGCGGAGGGCCTCACTAAGTAGCTGAGACTGGCCGTGAACCCAGATCCTCTGGTCTCGGCCTCCCCACTACTGGGATTACAAGCGTGCACCACCACGCCCGGCTTAAAGTACCCTTCTTAATGTAAAAATGAATGTTTTTTTTCTCTTGCCCATATACTCATGAGGTCTATGACACCAAAAACAACTGTGTGTGAATACAGTTGGAACAGTCCTAATTAATTGAAATGAAAAATGTAGCTGAGTTATGTCCTGAAACAGGAACAGTAACCTTTAGTCTCTAGTAAAGGAAAGTATAATAAATACAAGTTGAATATCCTCCATCCAAAATGCTTGGGACCAGAAATGTTTCAGATTTCAGAGATTTTCAGACTAGAATATTTGCACAGTGGTTGAGTATCACTAATCCAAAAATCTGAAATACTCCAGAATCCAAAATTTTCTAGCACTGATGAGGCACTCAAAAAGCTTCAGATTTTGGAGTACTTCAGATGACTACTCACTCAGCTCCCATCCTTCTAAGCCAGAGAAGTAAACACAATGGATGTGCTATTGTGCTGTTTCTCATAGTATGGTCCATAACAATCACCTGAGGTGTTGTATTTACAATATGCAGATTCCTCAGCCCTATAATCAACCTAAGGAATGAAAATTTTCATAGACTGAGACATTTGCATTTCTTAAACAAGTTCTTCCAGGTATTGAGTAGGTGTTGATTTGAGAAATCAGTGGTATGAATTCTTTTACTTTGACCTTACTATTTAAAGTTGTTTAAAACAAAACCAAAAACCTTTCTTGTATTTTGCTAATTAAAAATTTCACAGCTGGGCGTGGTGGCATAGCTTGTAATCCTAGTACCTGGGAAGCTGAGACAGGAGGATCACAGGTTTGTGGCCAGCCTCAGCAACTTAGTGAGGCCATCCACAACTTAGTGAGACCCTGTTTCAAAAATAAAATAGGAGGCCCGGCGTGGTGGCGCACGCTTGTAATCCCAGTACATGGGAGGCAGAGACTGGAGGATCCGGGTTCGCGGACAGCTTCAGCTACTTAGTGAGGCCCTCCCCAACTTTGTGAGACCTGGTTTCAAAATAAAGGATGAAAAATAGGGCCGGGGGGTGTAGCTCGGAGGTAGAACGCCCCTGGGTTCAATCCCCGGTACCGCAAAAAAAAAATAAAATAAAATAGGGCGGGGGGTGTAGCTTCTGGGTTCAATTCCCAGTACCACAAAAAAAATAAATAAAATTTCATATATGTAGGATGTTTCTCAGTATGCATCCTTGAAACATAACTATTCTATAATTGAAAAAACTAAGGGGCAACCTTATACTATCCTCAAAAGCACTATCTCAAAGTAAATTTTCATTTTTTACAAAGAGCTTTAGAATAGTGAAGGAGTTCTTAATTACAGGTTAATGAGAAACTAACTAGTCTTCATTCAATTTAGCAGTCCACACAGTTTATTCAGCAATATAACAGCAGAGAACCTCCATCATGATAAACATAAGGCAGATACAGGGGTGGATCTCTGGGTAGATTCTTTATACAGACTAACAAGTAACTTTAGGTTTCACAACATGTGGTAAGTATGATTTGTTACATGTCAACAGCCATCTGTACCCCATGCTTTCTTCCTAAAAGAATCCTGATTGTATCGTGGAGGCAATGTGCCTACCCAGGCAATGCCAACCCCTTTCCCCTTTGCCAGGCTTTCCCAGGCTCCCTGTGAACCAAAACCTTTGAAGGAAAGGTAAAAAGAAACCTGCTAGAGACGCTGGGGACAGATTTTATTCCCAAATAGAAGACAGACTTGAAAAGAGAAAGCCTTTTACTCCCTACTTCCAGCCTTCAGTTGGGTTTGAAATGTCTGGCACAACAACAAACCATACTGTACTCACTGAGGAAACAACCATGAGGACAGAGAGCAAACATCATAAAGATCCTAGCGGGGAAGGACAGAAAGAACCTGGATGCTTAAGAGAATTGTTAAGCTGCTACACAAGCACTGGATTGCCTAGCATCTTAAGTGGAATTTAAAAATTGTTCGGTGGCCTCTCAGATATTTTCAGCAGAGTTTTCTAAGTTGTCTAACTCCAACTCTGGTTCCATGATTTTCATGAATAAGCGAAGGCCAGAACGTGGCCATGTCCAGCAAAACTCTCCTGGTTCTGAGAAAGATGTTTCCATTCACACGGAGTCAAGCTGGACCATTTCTTTTGTTATAAACCTCACAGTGCAGGTACTTTTCCATTTCAGGGGAGGACATTTTAAGTTCAGTCACCACAAAGACAGGGTAGTCTTTGGTTATACAGAGCCAAGTTAAAAGTGTAAACAGGCAGCACTTTTTTAAGTTTTTGTGTAAACTACATAAGTGTTGCCTAGCAGAATGTGATTTCTCTGATAATGACCAGTTATTAATATTGACAGCCACACTGAGGATAGGCCAAACAGCCAAAGAATAAGTGTTTACATATGAATAAAATTTATATATATATGCACACACATACACACATATATATCTCATTATCATTATTCAATGTATAAGAGAGGATTTAGAACTATGTTTCTTATTAAAATTTATTGGAATAATCTGGAATCCAGCTACAAAGAGGATGCTTTCCCATAGAAGTTATTGTTAGAAATACAATGATAGGGCACAGTATGGGGCCTCCCCTCCAGGAATACCTTGTGATATGTCAACAATTAGGCTGTGGAAATACTTAGGAGGGGCAAGCTAGTTCCAAAACACCACTTATAGGGACTATGGATTAGTTTGGTTCTGGATGAACAGTCTGGCTGGAATACTAACTAAATTCATGCTGAACAAAATACACTTAAGCCACGGAAGCAGAACCAGCAATTGAAGCAGTTCCCCAAAGTAGTGACAGTCTGGGTCAGATTAAAAATTAGGGCTGGGGATATAGTTCAGTGGGAGAGTACTTGCCTAGCATGTGCAAGGTCCCAGGTTCAAACCCCAGCTCCACAAAAAAATAGAAGGGGGGAAATAAAAAAAGGAGTTGTATTTCCATCTTCCTTGGGCTACTAGCATAAAGCCCTCTAGTCTTCCATGATTTTAACCATTGCAGCAGTTATTTATTTTGGCCAAGTTTTTTGTTCAAGGTTTTGTCTGTTCTGGTCAAGATTAACTGTAATGCAGGGTTAAAACCAGCTACTCTGGAATCATGTATCCTTTTTCTAACCAGTGGAGGACCCAGAAGAAATGGATGGCAAGCTTTTTCAAAGGTCCACCTGGTGAGGTTTTGGGGCGCCCACTCCAGTGGGAAAGACCAAGGAAGCACAAGGCTTCTGTTAGCAGGATTATCAGGATAACATTCCGGGCAATAATCGGCTCTGTTAATACGGTCTAAGAATACTTGGTAACACTCATTTTCAACAAGTTCAGTTTGGTACAACCAATGGCCTAGTTCTAAACTAGGAAACCACTGTTGTCCACAGTCAGGGCAATGTGAATTATCCGAGAACATCTGGACTTCGAAAGACAACACAAGGAGCAATGTAACAGCAAGAGGCAACAATGACAAACAGAAACACCCAAGTAACCAGTCTTGTTACAGGTTTGGTCTAGCAATTTCTCAGTTCAACCAGTATTACTTGCAGAGGGTTAAATCTGGCTTGCACCTTAGTGCAATTCTTCAAGATTTCGTTGTCTATTTTTCACTCAATTGTAACTCAGTCTCTGAATTCAGGCCCAAGCCAGTCTATGTTATCAGTCACTTACTAGCAGCACAGCTCTCAGAATACAGCTCCTTTAAATCCCCGCTTCTCAAAAACAGACAGGGCTCTAGTCTAAGTTATGTTTTCTTGCGTATTATCAGCTGGTGGTGGTGGCACACAGAGGCACTTGGCTTACTCTGCTTTGTCGGTAAGGTAATTACGCCTGGTGAAACAGAGGTGTTGACGGGTCCAGTGAGTCTTTTGTTGGCGCTGGCACTCTTGCCGTTGTAACACACGTACCCAAGTCCTAAGGCCTTGGCACTTTACTGCGACGGGGAGAGGGGAAGGAAAACCTGGTAGAGTCCTCTTGAGCGTGAATCCAATGAAGTCGGTCTTGGGAGTACCTTAATCTGGACCCAGTCACAGAGAAGTAGCTGATGTTGAGTTGGCTGGAGGGTCTGCGATTGCGTCACATACCTGTAAATGATAAAACTTCAGACGACTCATATGGGCTTTGCAGTTGCTCACAATATTATTAGAAACATGCATCTGAAGGACTGAGGTGTAGCTGAGTGGTAGATCAGTTGCCTAGCATGCACAAGGCCCTGGGTTCAATCCACAGTACCACCCCTCCACCCCTCCCCTCACACACACACACAGAAAGAAATATGCATTTGGAAATGATTTGGATCAGTCAAGGTCTCATGGGTTTTCCCATGACAATTTAATTGCCAAATCCATTTTGTCAGTTGTGAGTAGTTCTTAGGCTCAGTTGGGGCCCTAGGAAAGGGTTTGGATCATTTAGGATTTATGCTAAAACTCATTTGAATTTTTAGGACCGTAGTTCTTTTTTCTACTCTTTTTGCACTTTGGAATAATGTCTGTATAATCATGCTTAACCTGGTAAAACGTTGAGATCTCTAGTATATCTCCTCTGTGAAATGGGTGTCACATATGGGTAGTCCTATAATGTGTGGGATAACACTAACACCGACAGCTTCTCCATCACAGGCTTCATCCAACCAGGAAAAGGCTTATAAAATTATTAGATAATATTCTTAATAGCTAACCATAGGAAGTTGGATAAACCCCTTTTGGAAGCAGAAAAAGAAACCAACGGAGCCGGGCGTGGTGGCGCACACTTATAATCCCAGTACTTGGGAGGCTGAGACCAGAGGATCCGGGTTCACGGCCAGCCTCAGCTACTTAGTGAGGCCCTGTTTCAAAATAAAAGAATAAAAAATAGGCCTGGGGGTGTAGCCCGGAGGTAAAATGCCCCTGGGTTCAATCCCCAGTACCTAAAAAAAAAAAAAAGAAACCAACGGGACAGGTCTCATCGCCTATATCTATCTCTACAGGCTGATGTGCGCTACCACTTTGAGAAGGCATGGAAGGCGCAGCCCTGAGCAATCTTAGAAAATGCACAATCAGTTGGAATTTGCAGATGCTATCATAACCTTTGTACTCCCTCAAGAGACTGGATGTAACATGTAAACAAGGTGGGGGAGTAGGATCCATGAAGGACTAGATGGACACCTAGGAAGCATCAGATTATCAAGATGCAATATCAAAAATAGATGCCCTGCCTTTCTCCACTGTTCTGTTAATTCTAAGGTGCGATCTTGTGAGAACAATAAGGGGCACTGGGGAGGGTGTAAGTGGTAGAACTGTATGAAGTACTGGCCTGAAAAGCTGGAGTTACACCCTAGTCCAGTCAGCCAAAGCATTTTCCTTAAAGACTCGTAAGAACGCTGTGACTCTTGGATTTTAAAACGGTAAGTTGAAAAGGCAACTGAAGAGCCTCTGACAGCGCTACAACAAGGGGCCCACATTTTGATGGGAGCCCCAGAAGGGGCGAAAGAGAGTCAGTGTAGCTTTATTGATGTTTTTCTGAAGCTAGGTATCAATGTACTGGTGAGGTTACCCAATCTTAGCTCCTCAGGCAGAGCAAGCAAAAGATAGGGTTTCTGACTTGAGGACTTACTTGGTGGTGACAGCATAGGGAATTATAAAATTTCTAAGGCTCTGTTGACAAAAGTCACCAGAAAAAAAAAAAATCAGTTGCTGGATTAAATCTACAGTGTTTAGTCATGGTACAAAAGGTGAATAAAACCCACACAGTTGTGGAGCTTATTAAACATGAACAATAAAAGTAAAGTTACCTAAGTGTCATTTAAAAGAAAGAATGTTGGATTTTTAGAGTGAAACCAGGAAAATGCAATTAAAACCATAGCATGATACTACTGTACATCCACCAGACTAGCAAAATTAACAAACTTGACAATGGGAGATCCACATCTTCTAGGCAAACCCATCCCTCCCCCAGGACTCCACATTTCCACCCACAAGAGTCAAGAAAAAGCCCCAGAGCTCCAAGGGCTACATCCAACCTTCACTCCTCCAACTTCGTAAGTCAAGCAAGCACCAGAGCTCCAAGTATTCCTAAATCAAGAGAGCTCCACTGTTTCCTGTTTCAGACAAGCCACCCTTGCCCTTGCCCTAGTCCTTCAAACCACGACATGAAAGAATCTAAGGGGACGCCAGGTCTCCAGGTGCTCAGAATACCCCATCACCAGCCCCCTCACTCATTCTTCAGCCTTATCAATATTGAATTAAGCAGAAGTGAAGAGAGGGGCCTCAGAAATGCTCCCAACAAGATTCCCAAACTCCAAACCCCCACCAACATTCAGTGTCACTACCTGCTTGAAAGCATCAGGACCAGTCTCATACCTGCATCTCTGTTCATGTCTATCACATGAAGGCTTTCCTGCTTATACTCCATCCCCTTAGACTCTAACACCCCATATGGTTCTAAGTGCAGCGAGATAACACCCATTCCCCTTGCTCCCCCCATAAAATATGTAACCATTTTGCTGTATCACATATCTTAGTTTATTTTTGCCACTAAAATATAAACAGCCAGAGAACAGGGCTTTTTGTCATCTTTTTTTACTACTACAAGCACCTACAAAATATTAAATAAATAAATAACAAGAGTAAAATGCAACTTGAATCCTTATTCTCTAATGAAAGGAGTCTAAGTAAAACCACTTTTGGAGTTCACAAGGCATTACCAAGTGATACTGAAGACATGCATTTCCCATAACTCACAATTCCACTCAGACACATATCCCAGAGAAATGTGCAAACATGCACTTAGAAACATGAGTGAGCCAGGCACGGAGCGCACGCCTATGACCCCAGTACTGGGAGGCTGAGACAGGAGGCTTGCAGGCTCCTGGCCAGCCTCAGGTACTTAATAAGGCCTCCGCAACTTAGCGAGACCCTGCTTCAATATAAAGCATAAAAAAAAAAGGGCTAGGGGTGTAGCTTGGAGGTAGAATGCCCCTGGGTTCTGAAAAGAAAAAAAAAGAAACATGAATGAAAATCTTTATGGTAGCACATGTAATAGCAAAATAACAGCCAAAATGTCCATGTCTAGTAAAATGAATCAATAAATTGAGGTATTGCCATAAAACGGAATACTGTGCATTAGCCATAGATGAAATTCAAGAATGCTAAGCTTAAAAATAAAGTAGAAGCTGGGCATGGTGGTGTACACCTGTAATCCTAGTACTTGAGAGGCTGATACCAGAGGATAATAGGTTCGAAGCCAGTCTCAGCAACTTAGCAAGGCTCTCACAAACTTAGAGAGACCGTTTCCAAAAACAGAAAAAAAAAGGGGGTAGAAAAAATATATACAAGCCGGGCGTGGTGGAGCATGCTTGTAATCCCCATACTTGGGAGGCTGAGACCAGAGGATCAGGGTTCACTGCCAGCCTCAGCTACTTAGTGAAGCCCTCCACAACTTAGTGAAACCCTGTTTCAAAATAAAAAATAAAAAAATAGGGTTGGGGGTGTAGCTCAGAGGTAGAATGCCCCTGGGTTCAATCTCCAGTACCGCAAAAAAAAAAAAAAAAAAAAAAAATATATATATATATATACACACACACACACACACACACACACAAGCATTCTTATAAACTTTCCATTTATATAAAGTTTCATAAATTTATAAAACTGATATAGTATTTAAGATCTATATACAGAGCCTCAGACTTTGTGAGGCCCTCCACAACTTCGTGAGACCCGGTTTCAAAATAAAGGATAAAAAAATAGGGCCGGGGGCCGGGCATGGTGGCACACGCTTGTAATCCCAGTACTTTGGGAGGCGGAGACCGGAGGATCCGGGTTCGCGGCCAGCCTCAGCTCGCTCTCTCTCTCTCTCTCTCTCTCTCCCCTTAGTGAGGCCCTCCACAACTTCGTGAGACCCGGTTTCAAAATAAAGTATAAAAAATAGGGCCGGGGGCGTAGCGCGGAGGTAGAACGCCCCTGCGTTCAATCCCCAGTACCGCAAAAAAAAAACAAACAAACAAATACAGTAAAGCTAAAAACAAAAGCACAAAACCCAGGATAATTATTACCTTTTATGAGAGAGGAAAAGCTATGGGATCTGGGAAGACATTCAAAAAATTTCAAAGATAATTAATTTTTTTCTTTTAACCGGGTAGAAGAAAAAGAATGTTCACTGTATCATAAATACTAGTAGCTTGCAGCAGCTCTTCAATACTTTATAATTTTAAAAAAAGAGTATAATGGAAATAGCAAGGAGATAGAGAAGAAAATTAATAGGTAAAACCAGACTTTCACACTGTCATCAACGAGAGCAGCAGCGGGATTACTCTGCCGAAAGGCATATCGGGTGTCAAATATTGGGATAAAGAGGAGCCTGAGAGAAAAACATGCACCTTTGTTTTTCTCCTAAAATTGTTAAGTACCATTTCTTCACAGAAATAAGATAAAAAAAGGCCTATCTAATGCTGGTATGAAAAAGAGAATTTGTCTTGGCATGCTCCATGAAAGAATGAATCTGTATGTAGGGACATGCTAGTCATATGGTATCTTTTGCACAAATTAGAAAAACATACTCTTCCTCCAGGCAAGATAGAGAACCTACTTGGCGGGGTATTCAACTGTACACAGGAACTTGCTGTCACTACTTAATAACAACCAGTATTTATGGAATGTCACTTTTTGTTCTAAACACTTTATGTGTATTAATAACTTATATTTATAATAATGCATTGAGGGATTATCATCCCAATTTTATAGTTAGGAAGCAGAGTTAAGCAACCTGTCCAACATCTCATTGGTAGCTGTAGAGAAACCAGATTTGAATCCAGGAGGACTGGTTCCACAGCTTGTACTCTGTACTATGACAGTGCCTTTCTTAAACAGTGACAGTTAAACTTTAGAAAGTCCTGTTACAAGCTATTTGCACAGCTGCAGGATAATGTTCAATTGTGGTATGTACTGGGGTGGAGGTGGGAGAAATCACCCCTCATAATTTTCTGCTCACACAAAAAGATACAGAATAGGTTTCAGAGAATTCTGAATCTTCTAAAATTACATATAAAAACTTTTATGTACATTTTTTCCCTAGAAAGGCAATACATACTTTTGGATTCCCAAAGGAATCTAAAATGACTCAGAACCATGAGCAGCATTAATGGCTCCTAATCATTCCACTACCCAGGGCAACTTTTATTCCTAGCACACACACCCATCTCATTTTGGAAAGATTTCTAATCTGTACTCTCACAGTAATTTCATTTTCTCATTGTTATTAATTAGACATGTAGATCTGCCAATCAGAACTTCTAATAAAACAAAAAACTAGTGTTACTAGCCTTAGTTTAGAAACTTTAATATTCAAGAGCCGGGCATGGTGGCGCATGCTTGGAATCCCAGAACTTGGGAAGCTGAAACAGGAGGATCGCAGGTTCTTGGCCAGCCGCAGCAACTGTGAGGCCCTCTGCAACTTAGTGAGACCCTGTTTCAAAATAAATAAAAAATTAGGCTGGGGGTAGAGCTCAGAGGTAAAATACCTGGGTTCAATCCTTAGTACCACACACAAAAAAAGAAACTTTAATACTCAAAATACATATGGGATTTAGATATCCTGAATTTGATTCCTCAACACCATTAGCTGAAGTCAAAAAGCAGTTGATTTGCCGGGCGTGGTGGTGCACGCTTGTAATCCCAGTACTTGGGAGGCAGAGACCGGAGGATCCGGGTTTGAGGCCAGCCTCATCTACTTAGTGAAACCCTCCGCAACTTCGTGAGACCTGGTTTCTAAATAAAGTATAAAAAATAGGGCCGGGGGTGTAGCTTGGAGGTAAAATGCCCTTGAGTTCAATCCCCGGTACCGCAAAAAAAAAGAAAAGCAGTTTATTTAAGGTAAATGTATGACTATCACTAGGCTTTTAGAAATGCTGAAAGTACCTTGAAAACTACCATTACCCTACTCATAACGAAACAACTGATTAAGGGGAAACCACCAGGTACAAGGCCCACTTCCAATTACTATAAAGACAGAACAATCTTTCAGGACCGACATATCTAAAGAACCCAATGTGGAACCAGTGTTGTATGTGAAGGCTAAGGACTTTTAGGTGGATATAAAAAAGATCACCTGTAGAGATCACAGGACGTTTAGGAAGGCCCACAGCAGCAGCTGGAATGCCTTTAACTTCAAACTGACCAAACGCAGTGGACAAAAATCAAAGCTTAAACAACTTTCACAGAGCACAATTCTATACACAAAAGAAAATACAAATCGGCATTTTTGTTCGTCAGAACTAAAGTAAATGTAATATTCTTCCTGAAACTTTATTAAGAGAAAATTTAGGAAAACAAAATTAGTACTTTAACACACTACATTGAATAGAAAATGTAGTTCTAGCCGGGCGTGGTGGTGCACACTTGTAATCCCAGAACTTGGGAGGCTGAGACTGGAGGATCCAGGTTTGCGGCCAGCCTCAGCTACTTAGTGAGGCCCTCCGAAACTTAACTGTTTCAAAATAAAGAATAAAAACTAGGGCTGGGGGTGTAGCTCAAAGGTAAAATGCCCCTGGGTTCAATCACCAGTACCGCAAAAATAAAAAGAAAATGTAGTTCTATTTAATTCACTGTAATTTATATCAACTAACCAGGGCAGCTTTATACACACTAAATATTTACTTTAAATATTCTGATCCTATTTCATTCTTTGCTATTTCCTTAATAAATGCTAGTAAGCAAACTCAAATCTGTCTTCGACAGACAAAAATCCCTTCACTCTTTAGTGGTAGGAACTGAGTTTCAGACTGCATCGGGATTAGGATGACTTTTCCAAGCAATAAATCCCTTAGACTTCAGTCTTAATTGAATTCTTCATATGATATATAAAATCAAGAGCACATAAAAAATTAATGCTTTGATCCGTCTTAAATTCTCATTTTAAATATTCTTTCATGCGGTGTTACATTCTAGGGTTAATCAATAATCCCAAGTGTCTAGCTTTTGTATGAAATAGTTTCTCTGATAAGTTTCATACACAAAACGCAATCTTGGGAGCCTTCTATTTCTTAACTAGACGGGAAATTAGGGAGTTTGTAAAAAAGGAGTCAGTCTTATTTTTCAGTTCATATTCTCTACAATTCTTTGTTGAAATACATTATAAAAATAAATGCTCCTGAAAGAAGTCTTCAATTTGTTTTGTGAAGAATTACTTTAAATTTGGCAAAGTCTTGAGACCAGAGAGAAGGCAGATGAATGTCACTCTTCAGTACTACTTAGCACATACCCTATCCTCTCCTTAGAACAGATAAGCCATCACCAAGTATGATCCTAGGTTAGAAACAGCTGTAGAATGTTCTCCTCTCACTCCAGGAACTGACAGACAAAACAGGTGTAGGGGTGTGTGTGTGCACAAGCCTGTGTGCATTGCGAGCATACTTATTTGGAGGGTGGGGTGACAAACAACCATAAAGGAAAACAACTGCTTTAGAAGTTTACTGGCACATTTCCATCTACTTTGCCCTACCGGATCAAGAGTCCATGGTTCAAACTCTGTCTACGGTTTCAATTTAAAAGACCCATAGTCAAGCCAGGTACAATGGTGCATGCCTGTAATCCCAGTACTTGGGGGGTGGGGCTGAGACAGAAGGATCATGTAGTTCAAGGACAGCCTCAGCAACTTAGTGTGACCCTATTTCAAAATAAAATGAGTGGGGTATTCAGAGGTAGATTGCCCTTCAGTTCAATCCCCAGTATAACACACACACACACACACACACACACACACACACATACACACACTTTAAGGCTAATATGCAGCTTTCAACAGTCAGACCTAGTGCCAAGCTTAGGCATTTCTATACTAGCTATTGGTGTCTATGTTTAAAGTGAAATTTCTAAGTCTTGTCCATTTCTCTATCTACTGTTATAATATCACAGTACTAATTTTTCTTTCACAGTTCTCCCACTCACTTCCCAGTATTTTCACTAACTGGTGACTTGTTTCAGATTTTTGAAAGAGAGTTTGAAAAGGAGACTTTAAAAGCACTCTAATTACTTCCTTATGGAAGTGTGCTTTACGTAGAGACTGGATGCCTGGAGCAGTTCAGATACTATAGGTATTTTCTGAGTACTTTCCCTTCTTCCTCCCCCTCCCAATCCCCTTGACTCCTATCTCTGATTTGCAGGCTGATCATGCAGAAGCAATAGCAATGCACAGGGGTTTAAGAGTTTGCTAAGCTTTCCAATAGTGGGTGACATAACTGACTCCCAGTTTTGGCTCAACTTTCCTAACCACTTCTATGTACTTCAAGGGAACACATTTTTATTAAACTTACTTTGAACTAATCCTAGACTCGCAGAAAAGTTACAAAAATAGTGCAGAGTTCCCTTATTTCCTTCATTTAGCATCTATATAATTAAAACATTATCAAAACCAAGAAATTAACATTGGTACAGGTCAATTAATGAAGCACAAGCCATGTTCAAACGTCATTCCATTAATGTCTTTTCTGTTCCAGGGCTGATCCACGGCCCCACACAGCATTAGCTGCCATTCCTCCTTCCTCTCCAGCATGTGACAGTTAGTTCTTGCTTCTCTTTGGTGACCTTTTCAAGTCTGTGATCCTGACACTTTGGAAGTGCTCATCAGTTTGGAGACTGACCCTCAGTTTTGGTTTGTGTGATATTTTATCATGAGTTGAAAGATAAAGAAGTAGCTGAGCATGGTGGTGCACGCCTGTAATCCCAGTACTTGGGAGGCTGAGACAGGAGGAACACAGGTTGGAGACCAGCCTCAGCAACTTAGCGAGGCCCTCAGCAATTTAGTGAGACCCTGTTTCAAAACAAAAATATAAAATAGGGCTGGAAGTGTGGCTCAGAGGTAGAATGCCTCTGAGTTCAATCCCTAGTACCAGAAAAATTTTTAAAAAAAGAAAGATAAGGAGGTGATACATTTTTGGCACGAATAACTAACATGACAGATATGTAGTGTCCTTCTCATTGCACAGAATCACCAGACTCACATGTCTGTATATTTTACGTGATGCAGCCTTGATCACTTGGTTTATGTGGTATCACCACTGTCAAGTTACTATTTTTCTTTGTAATTAATAATTACCTAGGGGGAGATAGTTTGAGACTATGGAAATATCCTGATTTTCCTCAAACCACTAACACCATAGGCAGATTTTGTCTGCAACAATTACTATGGTGCTGTTTGCCTACCAGCAATTTTCCATTTCTTTCTTTCCTTCTGTGTTTATGAGCTGGAATTCTTCTGTAACAGAGTTATCCCTTCTCCCTTACTTATTTATCTATTCTACTGTATCGGTATGGATTCATGGATATTTCTTTTGTGCGTTAAAACTCAATACTATAAAAAAATTCAATACTATCATTACTCATTTTGTTGCTCAGATTGTTCTAACTTGGCCAGTAGGAAGATCTTCAAGTTGGCTCTTGTCCTTTCAACAAGCCTCAAAACTTCCTTAATTTCAAACACATGACAGCCGGGCGTGGTGGCCTATACTTGTAATGCCAGTACTTGGGAGGCTGAGACAGGAGGATGGCAGGTTTGCGGACAGCCTCAGATACTTAGTGAGGCCCTCCGCAACTTAAGTGTTTAGACCCTGTTTCAAATAAGGAATAAAAAAGAGGGCTGGGGGTGTAGCTCAGAGGTAGAATGCCCCTGGGTTCAATCCCCAGTACCGCAAAAAAAAAAAAAACCACACCATGACATGTTCCAGGTTCATCTTACATTTTCTCTGCCCCCACACTGTAATCAACCACTTCTCCATAAAGTCCTGATTTCTTCAAAAACCAAGACCTGAGTGCCCACTGCTGTTGGAATGTCATTACCAACAACCGGGACAATAACCACTAATTTTTTATTTACTTTTTTTTTGAAACAAAGTTATCACTATGTTACCAGGCTGGGTCCAGCTCAGGGTCCTTGTATTTCCAAGTGTCCCATGTAGCTGGGATTACAGGCTCAATCTACCACACCCAGCTAGCACTAAAATTAATATTTGTTTCCTTACTATGTCAAACTTATTAGCTGGGAATCACTGACATTTCCTAGGAGCTTATTAGAACTAAAAATTCTTGGGCCCCACCCAGACCCACTAGCTCAGAATCTCTAGGGGAGTCCTGTAGAAGTTCATGTTTTAACAGGTTTGCCAGGTGATTCTGGTGTCCACTGTAAAGTGTACAGTTTAAGGAACACCTCTTTAAAGAAAAAGTTAATTGTGCTTTGTTATAAACCCTATGTTTATTTCTAATTTTTTTAAGTTTGGTTCTAATAACTTGCTTTTATGTAAATGGGGTTTTGTTTTTGCGGTACTGAGGATTGAAGCCAGGGGCATTCTACCTCCCAGCAACACCCCCTGGCCCTATATTTTATTCTTTATTTTGAAAGAGGGCCTCACTAAGTAGCTGAGGCTGGCTCCAAACCCACAATCCTCCTGTCTCAGCCTCCCAAGTACTGGGATCACAAGCGTGCGCCACCACGCCTGGCTAGCTATTACTTTGTTATAAACTGTTCATGACCTGTGATCTAATGAGTTATAAAGTATAGTTACTTTTATATAAAATAAGTCATCCTCCAGGATCAACTCTTGCCTACATACATGATCTAACATCCATATAATGAATATAAATATAAAACCTGATGCAGCACTCTCCATTAAAGTAATACTGCCAAGGCCCAAGTGACCACTCCTGTTTCTGACCTGAATTCTCTTTATGCCTTTGGTTTTCTTTAGCACAAAATGGAGTAATACTACCTAGAAGGCAGAGGCAGGGTGAGGATTAAATGAGATAATATGCAACACTCCTGTGGGGCACAAAAACATCCTTGAAAACTGTTGTTATTATTATTTGAACTATTGAATTAAAGTGCAACTAGATGCTTTATTTTGGGGAATGGGAAAAGTGGAAACTGCATTAAAGGAAACTTCTGCTTTTTCACCAGTAGATCAGAATAAAGGTAAAACCAGAAAGCTCTATCTATGTTGTTAAAACCTTCAGAGCCCAGCGTAGTGGCACATTGGGAGGCTAAGGCAGGAGGATTGGAAGTTCAAGACTAGCCTAGGCAACTTAGCAAGACCCTCTCTCAAAAGAAAATTAAAAGGGTGGAGAGTAAGGGCATAGTGGTGCACACCTGTAATCCCAGTATTTGGGAGGCTGAGACAGGAGGATCACAGATTGTAGATCCCAGGATCTAGCCTCAGCAACTTAGTGAGACTCTGTTTCAAAATAAAAAATATGGTTGGGGGTATAGCTCAGAGGTAGAACACTCCTGGGTTATATCCCCAGTACCACAGATACAGACACACAAAAGGGTGAAAAGAGTTCAATCCCAGTACTGCGAACAAAATAAACATATACCTTCAGAAATTAACTAGGGTTTCAAAATTTTTGTATACCTATGGTCAAGGACTAAAGAGAAATATGTAAAAGGGAAAACTATTTGATCTGTTGAGGTAGTAGAAGTATAGGGGAATTTTCTTCCTTTCTATTTTGATTACCAAAACCATGTAATAAACTCCTTTAATATTAGTAAAAAGGAATGTAGCCTAATCAGTAATCGCAGTCTCTACCTTTTTTTTGGTGGTACTGGGGACAGAGTGCAGGGGCATTCATTCTACCTCTGAGCTCCACCCCAACCCTTTTTTTAAAATTTGAAATAGGGTCTCCCAAAGTTACTGCTTTCTGGCCTCCAACCTTTGATCCTCCTGTCTCAGCCTCCCAAGTACTGGGATTACAGGCTTGTACCACCACACCCTGCTAAGTTTCTACTTATTTTGAGTCCTTAAACTATCCACTTAATATTCCAAATGATCCTATGAATATCCACTTTACTAATGAGGAAATGAGACAGGAATTCAGACCCAGCCAACCAATGTTGGGGACATCTTTCCTTGTTCGCAAATGCTTGATTTGCTGTGCTAAATTTATGATAAAGGGCCGGGCGTGGTGGCGCACACTTGTAATCCCAGTACTTTGGGAGGCGGAGACCGGAGGATCCGGGTTCGCGGCTAGCCTCAGCGCGCTCAAGCTCTCTTCTCTCTCTCTCCTCTCTCTCTCTCTCTCTCTATCTAGTGAGCCTCTAGTCAGCCTCAGCGCGCTCGAGCTCTCTCTCTCTCTCCTCTCTCTCTCTTTCTCTCTCTATCTAGTGAGGCCCTCCGCAACTTCGTGAGACCCGGTTTCAAAATAAAGCATAAAAAAAAAATAGGGCCGGGGGTGTAGCGCAGAGGTAGAATGCCCCTGCATTCAATCCCCGGTACTGCAAAAAAAAAAAAATAAAATAAATAAATAAATAAATAAATAAATAAATTTATGATAAAGTATAATTACCATATTGAAGTATCTCTTGTGGACACAGCTTAGTAAGGGGTTCATAACATACAGAAATATTTAGCTGTAAAACAAAACCAACTAATTCTTTATCCTTTACAGTTTTGGGAGGCTATAGAATCTTCAAGTCTATGCACTCTCACAGATGGCTTCCTGTACAACCTCAAAGTGACAAAGCAGCCAGGGCTTCTCTGAGCAAACTTTCCTTTAGGAAATTTAAGTGACACTTCAAAGAAATATGCAATACGGCTTAAAATGACTTCTCAGGCAAACATAAATTATACACAAGATACAATGCATTATTAAAGTGCTCAATAATCCTCAAATAATTAGCTAAATTCTGGTTACTTTATCTGGTCATGAGAGCCTCTCTTAAGTAATGTTTATTATGTTGAACGAAGAGTCCACAAGTTGATTACCAGTCTTGCAGCAGTTATCATGTAACCTTGAGTGACTCACTTAAGCTCAATTTTATCTAGTTCCCTTCCTAAAGTGGAGATAAAAGTTTTCATAGCAAATATTAATTTTTTCAAACTGTTCTAATCCAAAGGCTTCCAAGAAAATTTTTAGCACTTTTACCAAGAAATTCCTTTTTTCACTAAATGAGTTTTCATTGGTCATTTACAAATTAATCATGTGCCTAAAAAATAAATATGGGTAGCTGCCAAGGCTTTTTTTTTCTTTCTTTCTTACTTTCTTTTTTTTTTGGTACTGGCAATTGAACCCAGAGGAATTCTACCTCCAAGTTATACCCTAGCCCTATTTATGTATTATTTATTTATTTATTTATTTATTTTGAAACTGGGTCTCTAAATTGCTGAGGCAGGCCTCAAACCTTTGATCAAACACTGGGATTAAAGGTGAGCGCCACCTCACCCAGCCCCTCTAGTCTTTATTTTTTAAGAATTAAGGCCTTGCTGGGCATGGTGCCCATGCCTTTATTCCCAGTACCTGGGAGGCTAAGACAGGAGGACTGGAGGTTTGAGGCCAAGAAGAGCTGGGCTCGGTAGCCCAGGCCTGTAATCCCAGTACTTGGGAGGCTGAGACAGGAGGATGGCAGGTTTGAGGCCAGCCTCACCAACTTAACAAGACCCTCTCTGCTTCAAAATAAAAAGGGCTGGGGGTGTAGCTTAGAGGGAGAATGGCTCTGGGTTCAATCCCCGCTACCAGAACAAACTACTACAACAGAAACCCTAAAGAGAGTTAAAACAAAAAAACAGTATGTTGAATCAGAATAAGATAACTCATTTCTGGATCTGTGCAACAGTATAAACTTTAACAATTAAGCACTACTCATAAAGTAGAGAGTACTACAGACTTTGTATAAAGAGGGACGAGGAATGAACTTTCTCATTGGGTATGAAATACAATTAAGAGTAGAATACATAAGTACGTAAGCAAAATGATAATTACGGGTCTTAATAAAACTTCGAACTTTTTTAGCACCATTAAGAATAAAAAAGTAAAGACTCCTATCTTTAAGGACTAAGATGAAGAATGCTGGGATTCTATGAGGCATGGAGGTCCAGGGAATTAATCGCCTCCTGCATTACTGATCTGAATTCCCGTTTACATTTCGAAACTTAAGGGAATTCAGCTTCTCATCTTAAAGTCCTAACCTACTCCCACCATAATCCACTTAATGTTTAAAAAATCCTGTTCTTTCTTTACTCCTAAACACAAATACACCCCCGACCTACCTCGTTTTCTGTTTGTGCCATGGGAAGGTGGGGGTGGGGAGGGACCGTTTCTAAAAGACCCTCTGAAAGGAGAAAATACCAGTTGAGAGACTAAAATATGGGAAAGTTGTACACTCATTCTGCGCACTTACGAGTTCCAGCGGGGCTCTAGGTCGCGGGACTGTCAGCCCCCGGGGAGCCCCTCGGCCGTTCCTCCCGCTCCACGACGCCGGGCTGCACCCGCGGCCGCAGCGGCAGAATGTCGACCGGCCCCGCCCACGCGACGGCCAGCTCCGCAGGGAGGCGCCCGCGGAATGCTGGGACGGGCCGGCTGGCCCCGCCCTCGGCCCGCCCCCGCCGCGCGCCCCGCCCTCGCCGCGCGCCCCGCCCCCGCCGCGCGCCCCGCCCCCGCCGCGCGCCCCGCCCTCGGGCCGGCCCTCTGCTGGAGCC
>PVJS01026620.1:5337-15340 GCA_004027185.1 Glis glis
CCTGACTATTTTTCTTTTTTTTTTTGCGGTACTGGGGATTGAACCCAGGGGCATTCTACCTCCCAGTTACACCCCCATCCCTATTTTTTATTCTCTATTTTGAAACAGGGTCTCACTAAGTTGCGGAGGGCCTAAGTAGCTGAGGCTGGCCGCCAACCCGGATCCTCCTGTCTCAGCCTCCCAAGTACTGGGATTACAAGCGTGTGCCACCACGCCCGGCTGGTACAATGCTTCTTGATAGGCCTTCTCCCTCTATCCTGTTTCTTCTGGCCCTCTTCCTTTTCTGTGTTTCTGTAGCACCTCTCCTTCAGGTAAATTCTGTTGTATGACATTTAGCATACTCTTCCTTGAGTTTTTTTTTTTTTTTTTGCGATACCGGGGATTGAGCCCAGGGGCATTCTACCTCCGAGCTGCACCCCCAGTCCTATTTTTTTTTATTCTTTATCTTGAAACAGGGTCTCACTAAGTTGCGGAGGGCCTCACTAAGTAGCTAAGGCTGGCCGTGAACCTGCGATCCTCGGGTCACAGCCTCCCAAGTACTGGGATTACAAGTGTGCACCACCACGCCTGGCTTCCTTGAGTAATTTTTATCGTTTTTTTAGTGGTACTGGAGATTGAACCCAGGGGCATGCTACCTCTGAGCTACTCTCCTAGCCTCCTTTTTTTTTTTTTTTTTTTTTTAGTTGGAAACAAGGTTTCACTAAGTTGCTGAGGGCTTCACCAAGGTGCTGAGGCTGGCCTTGAACATGCGATCCTCCTGTCTCAGCCTCCCAAGCACTGGGATTATAGGCGTGTGCCACCAGGCCCAGCTTTGAGTAATTTTTTGTATGCTTCTACCTTATCTCTCCTATTAGATTTTAAACAGCACCCAGTCAGGACCGTGTTTGTTCATCTTTTTATCTTCCACAACTCTAAGAACAACAGGGCCTTTCCCCCTTAGGTACACAGTAAAAATTTGCTAATTTGAAATAATTACCTGTTCTGAACTGAAACCCCACCCAGGGAGGTGGGGTGAGAAACCCTGGAAGGTAGAGAGGCCTTCTAAGTTACACGGTTCCAACTTCACCCCCAAATTCAAGCCGGTTCAATATGGGCCCCAAACCCCCAAGATGGAGTTGAACATTTAGGATCTCATAACATGTTGTAATCTATAAATTATCTCCCAGCGCAGTTCGATATTACTCCTTACCCATCAGTCCTCCCTGGCTCTTCTCCTCTCCCCAGCACTTGTAAATACAGTTTGTGCTTTATTGATTTACAATGACACAAAGTCCCTTTCAAAGCTTAAGTCATGGTCAGGGGGTGTAGCTCAGTTGTATAGTGCTTGCCTAGCATGCAGGAGGTCCTGGGTTCTTTCCCTAGCACTGGAGAAGTCTCTTGCAATGGAAGTAAAGAGAAACTAGCCGTTACCATGCCAGTTATTTAGGAAAAGAATAATAAATTTACAAGCCGGGCGTGGTGGCGTGCACTTGTAATCCCAGTACTTGGGAGGCTGAGACAGGAGGATCGTAGGTTTATCGCCAGCCTCAGCTACTTAGTGAGGTCCTCTGCAACTTAGTGAAACCCTGTTTCAAATAAAGAATAAAAAATTGGGCTGGGGGTGTAGCTTGGAGGTAGAATGCCTCTGGGTTCAATCCCCAGTACTGCAAAAAAAAAAAAAAGAACAATAAATTTACATAAGATTTTTTTTTGTGTGGTACTGGGGATTGAACCCAGAGGTATTCTACCTCCGAGCTATACCTCCAGACCAATTTTATATCTTATTTGGAAACAGGGTCTCACTAGGTTGTGGGAGAGCCTCACTAAATTGCTGAGGCTGTCCTTGAACCTGAGCTCCTCCTGTCTCAGCCTCCCAAGTACTGGGATTATAGGTGTGCACCACCATGCCTAGCATTTAAATTTCTGTTAAGTCTTCACATAAATTTAAAACTTTTAATTGGAAAACACAGATTTGTGCTTTATTTGTATGTGTGTGGTGTTGGGGATGAAACTCAAGGCCTCTTGCATGTTAGGAATATTTTCTAACACTTTGCTACACCCCCAGCCCCTCAGATTTGGTCTTTTAACCTTCAATAGCCTTTACTGCCACTTCACACAGGGAAAAGCTGGTTGGTATGGAGAGCTGGGGTTTGGTTTTCTTCTTTTTTTTTTTTTTGTGGTACCGGGGATTGAACCCAGGGGCGTTCTACCTCCGCGCTACACCCCCGGCCCTATTTTTTTATACTTTATTTTGAAACTGGGTCTTACAAAGTTGCGGAGGGCCTCACTAGGTAGAGAGAGAGAGAGAAAGAGAGAGAGCTGAGGCTGGCCGCGAACCCGGATCCTCCGGTCTCCACCTCCCAAAGTACTGGGATTACAAGCCTGCACCACCACGCCTGGCTGGTTTTCTTCTTTGTTGCAGATCTACAGCATTCGCTAGGGCTGCAACGAGTTGGAGTAGTAAGTTACCTTCCTGGCGTTAATAAAAGACATCTTTCTTTCCTTCTAACTACAGTGTCTTAAAGTCTTCCATTAAAGATGAATTCCTCTGGGTTTTGTGTTGGCCATGCCTGGTTCTTGATTTTGAAATGTTAATGCCTCATAGGAGAATTTTTGCATTAAGTCATTAAGTCCTTAGCCAGATATGGTGGCCCATGCCTATAATCCCAGTACTTGGGATGCTGAGGCAGGAGGATCACAGGCTCAAGGCCAGCCTGAGCAATGTAGCGAGACCCTGTCTCAAAATAAAAAATTAAAGGGCTGGGGGTGTAGCTCGGGTGCATGCCTCTGGGTTCATTCAAGCCACTGAGTCCTCAGCAGGGAAATTATTTTATCCTTGACTTCTGCATGTGAACTAGACAAAGAACTCTGAATTCTATTGTGTGTGTGTGTGTGTGTGTGTGTGTGTGTGTGTGTGTGTGTGTGTGTTACTGAGGATTGAACCTAGGGGCATTCTACCTCTGAGCTATGCCCCCAGCCCAATTTTTTCTTTCTTATTTTGAAACAGGCTCTTGCTAGGTTGAGAGTCTCACTACTTTGCTGAGGCTGTCTTTGAACCTGCGATCCTCCTGTCTCAGCCTCCCAAGTACTGGGATTATAGGCGTGCACTACCATGCCTGGCTAGGAACTCTGAATTTTGAAGAGGAAAGTTGGACTAAAACCAGAAAAATGAAAGGTAAAAAAGGGAGGAAGTGCTGGGCATGGTGGCAGATGCCTGTAATCCCACTACTTGGAAGGCTGAGACAGAAGGATTGCAGATTCGAGACCAGCCTCAACAATTTAGTAAGACCCTGTTTCAAAATAAAAAATTTAAAGGGCTGGGGGTATAGCTCAGAGGTAGAATGCCCCTGGGTTCAATCCCCAGTGCCAAAAAGTGGGGGGAGAGGAGCAGGAGGGATGGGGAAGGGCTGATAAACACAAGTTTTCTATTATGTGTTTTTTTTTTTGTGTGTGTGTGTGTGGTACTGGGGATTGAACCCAGAGGCATTCTACCTTCGAGCTACACCCCCAGCCCGATTTTATGTGGAAACAGGGTCTCCCTAGGTTGATGAGAGTCTCACTACCTGCTGAGGCTGTCCTCGAACCTGTGATCCTGTCTCAGCCTCCCAAGTACTGGGATTACAAGTGTGCGCCACCACGCCCGGCTAGTTTAGTTTTTTATTCTGGCTGCAGGTTACGCCTGCCACGGGTGCTTGCTAAGTACTTCTTCAGTACTTGTCAAATGATGAATGAATGAATGAATGAATGAATGGCTGATGGACTAGTCCTGGACTCTGGCACCCCAGAGACAGGGTTTAGAGCCATAGTATCTTGACGTTCTGAACCCTGGAAGCCCCGGGGCGGTGGGGAAGTGCTGAATGGGGGTGTGCTTGGTTTTGATGTGTTCACAAGCCCTTTCACCCCAGCCCTAGCTACAAGGGCTCCGGGAATATTTGAGCCCACGTGATGGTGGCTGAAAGGGAGGGAACTGTAATTTTAGTGGTTATGAATAGGAATGACAAGAGGGCTTCATCGCTGGTCGAGCGCTAGGCCTTCCCAAGTTCTGTGTCAAGAAGGATCCCCAGGCCGGGCGTGGTGGTGCACTCTTGTAATCCCAGTACTTGGGAGGCGGAGACCAGAGGATCCGGGTTCGCGGCCAGCCTCAGCTACTTAGTGAGGCCCTCTGCAACTTCGTGAGATCCAGTTTCAAAATAAAGAATAAAAATAGGGCTGGGGGTATAGCTCAGAGGTAGAATGCCCCTGGGTTCAATCCCCAGTACTGCCAAAAAAAAAAAAAAGAAGGATCCCGAAGCCCAGAGGGACAGTCTCACAATCGACTAGTGCTGCCTGCCATGGATCGGGATGGGGGTGGGCAGTACCCTGCATGTCGGAGGCTGGCCTCGGAGGACTGATTTTTCCCCTTCTCCCTCTGTCTCTAGGGACCCAGCTGGTGCCTGGCCTGGGAGCCAGGATGGCCACCCACCGCGCCTTGCTGATGTGCCTGGGACTGCCTCTCTTGCTATTCCCAGGGGCCCAGGCCGAGAACCACGCCCCACCCGGCTGCAGCCCAGACCTCAAACCGCTCTACTACAACCTGTGTGACCGCACTGGGGCGTGGGGCATCGTCCTGGAGGCCGTGGCCGGGGCGGGCATCGTCACCACGTTCGTGCTCACCATCATCCTGGTGGCCAGCCTCCCCTTCGTGCAGGACACCAAGAAACGCAGCCTGCTGGGGACGCAGGTCTTCTTCCTGCTGGGCACCCTGGGCCTCTTCTGCCTGGTGTTTGCCTGTGTGGTGAAGCCCGATTTTGCCACCTGTGCCTCCCGGCGGTTCCTCTTCGGGGTCCTGTTCGCCATCTGCTTCTCCTGCCTGGTGGCCCACGTCTTCGCCCTCAACTTCCTGACCCGAAAGAACCACGGGCCGCGGGGCTGGGTGATCTTCCTGGTGGCGCTGCTCCTGACCCTCGTGGAGGTCATCATCAACACGGAGTGGCTGATCATCACCCTGGTGCGGGGAGCCGGCGAGGGTGACCCGGTGGGCAATGGCAGCGCCGGCTGGACCGCGGCCTCCCCCTGCGCCATCGCCAACGTGGACTTTGTCATGGCGCTCATCTATGTGATGCTGCTGCTGCTGGGCGCCTTCGTGGGGGCCTGGCCCGCCCTGTGCGGCCGCTTCCGGCGCTGGCGCAAGCACGGGGTCTTCGTGCTGCTCGCCGCCACCACCTCCATCGTCATCTGGGTGGTGTGGATCGTCATGTACACCTATGGCAACAAGCAGCGCCACAGCCCCACCTGGGACGACCCCACGCTGGCCATCGCCCTCGCCGCCAACGCCTGGGCTTTCGTGCTCCTCTACGTCATCCCCGAGGTCTCCCAGGTGACCAAGGCCAGTCCAGAGCAGACCTACCAGGGGGACATGTACCCCACCCGGGGCGTGGGCTACGAGACCATCCTGAAAGAGCAGACGGGCCAGAGCATGTTTGTGGAGAACAAGGCGTTTTCCATGGATGAGCCCGTCTCAGGTGGGTCTCGGGGACCCTCTCGTGTCCCCTTCCTTTATCCTATGTTATTTATTTATTTTACTTGGGAGTATTATTTATTTATTTTACTTTATCCTATCCTATTTATTTATTTATTTATATTACTTGGGAGTGAACACTGGGGGGTATTCTACTTTTTTTTGCGGTACTGAGGATTGAACCCAGGGGAATTCTACCTCCAAGCTACACCCCCAGCCCTATTTTTTTTCTTTTTTTGTGATACTAGGGATGAAACCCAGGGGCATTCAACCTCTGAGCTTCACCCCCACCCCTATTTTATTATTTTATTTTGAAACAGGGTCTCACTAAGTTGTGGAGGGCCTCATTAAGTGGATGAGGCTGGCCACAAACCTGCGATCCTCCTGTCTCAGCCTCCCAATTACTAGGATTACAAGTGTGTGCCACCATGCCTGGCTCCAAGCCCTAGTTTTTATTCTTTATTTGGAAACAGGTCTCACTAAGTTGCTGAGAGCCTCACTAAGTGGCTGAGGCTGGCTGCGAACCTGCAATCCTCCTGTCTCAGCTTCCCAAGTACTGGTATTACAGGCATGTGCCACCACACCTGGCTTTAGTTTTTATTTGGAAACAGGATCTCACTAAGTTGTTGAACCTGTGATCCTCCTGTCTCAGCCTCCCAAGTACTGGGATTACAGGTGTGCACTACTACACCCGGCTGGAAACAGGGTCTTGCTAAATTGCTGAGAGCCTCCCTAAATTGTTGAGGCTGGCTTCTAACCTTCCATCCTCCTGTCTCGGCTTCCCAAGTACTGGGATTACAGGCGTGTGCCACTATACCCAGCCTATGTCTTTTACTGCAGAGCTGGAGCTGGATTCTTTAACAAAATGGGAAGTTCTTGAAGTTATCTGCAGGTTTCTGCCTTCGAGTCCCTAAATTTGGGGGCTGAGCGTGTAGCTCAGTGATAGAGAGCTTGCCTAGCATTTGGAAGGCCCTGGGTTTGACCCCTGGCACCACACATATTGATCTCAGTAGCCTATTTGTTAACTGTAAGAACCACTACTGTTTATTGAGCCCTACTGGGTGCCGGGCCCCTGTTGTAAACATCTCATGTGTTTTTTAGCCTGCTGGCTGCAGTCCCTTCCCCGGGAAGCTGGAGGCACAGTCACAAAGCCCTACTTGACCCCACAGTGTTGGTGCTGATTAAGATACTTGGGGGCAGCCGGGCATGCTGGTGCACGCCAGTAATCCCAGTACTTGGGAGGCTGAGATAGGAGGATCGCAGGTTCGAAGCCAGCCTCAGCAACTTAGTGAGCCCCTCCACAACTTAGTGAGATCCTGTCTCAAAATAAAAAAATAAGCTGGGCATGGTGGCGCATGCTTGTAATCCCAGTACTTGGGAGGCTGAGACCAGAGGATCCGGGTTCGTGGCCAGCCTCAGCTACTTAGTGAGGCCCTCCACAACTTAGTGAGACCCTGTTTCAAAATAAAGAATAAAAAATAGGGCTGGGGGTGTAGCTCGGAGGTAGAATGCCCTGGGTTCAATCCTCAGTACCGCCAAAAATAATATAATATTATTAATAAATAAATAACATTTAAAAAATTGCTGGGGGTGTAGCTCCAAGGTAGAATGCCCCTGCGTTCAATCCCCAGTACCCCACAAAATAATGCAGAAAGATGCTTGTGGGCTTGAGATGTTAACTGCCTGGTTATCGTGCGCCAGTCTTTGGGGCCTCTGCAGGGAGCCAGAGGCAGAGGCTCCCGAACCAGAGAAATCCCTGGCTCTTGTGTTCAGACTGCAAGATCCATATAATCCCTGCTTCGGGGAAAGGAATGACCCTTGTCCTGCTGGGCACTCGATCCTTGATCCACCCCCCACCGGTGCTGGCCGCTGCCCCCACCCTGGGGTGGCCCTGGCACACAGAGCAGGTCAGAGCGTGTGCGGGGGGCACTTAGGGAAGTCAGCAGGAGCGGGGACTGTGGCCCGTGTTGGAGGAGCATCCAGCCCCCCCTGGGCCCCTGGCTTGTACCCTGTTTGTCAGGCCAAAGAGTTCTTAGCCCTTGTCCCCATGCAGCACACACTTCTGGGCTGTGTGTGTGTGTGTGTGTGTGTGTGTGTGTGTGTGTGTATTTCTAAATGGAAAAATCAATAGTGAGCCCAGCACTTAGAAGCTCTGTATGGATTGTGGTGCTGGGGCCCTGCAGGAAGCAGAGGGGCTCTTGGGCCCCAGGGTCAGTGAGCAGCTTTTCCTCAGACATCCTCGGGTGCCCAGCAGGGTGGAACTCAACACCAGAAGGCACAGGGAAGTACTCCTGGAGGGCCCCGGGCAGGACGAGCAGGCCGTCTCCCTGGCCGGGCCCTGGGTTGGTGTGAAGGGTCATTGGCAGCCAGTCTTGTCCTGTGAGGACGTGGAAACTCTCGGGCAGAGGGGTCTCAGCTGTGTTTACTCCAGAGCCTGGCAGCTGGCCCACAGCAGTAGAGGCCGGAGCTGGAGGCTGGCCATCTTGGAAGGGATCCCACGGTCCCTGTGTCCCTCTTGGCCTCTGGCTCCGAGGGCGGATGGGGATGTGAAGGTTGCTGATGGAGCATTTTTTCTGAGCTGGGGTGGGGGGGTCCCACATGGCAGGGAACCAAACAGCACTGTACTCTTAAGTGCGTCTGGACAAAGGGGCGCTGGGTTTGAGAGGGGCACACTCCCAGCCTCACCCCCTGGTCAAGTCAGCCACTCCTGGGTTGGGTGCTAACCTCGGGGCTGGCGTGACCTTCTCTTCCCGGCTCCTGGAGAGCATTGCTTGGTTTTGGGGAGGAGGGAAAGGAGTCCGAGCATCCTGGGGTTTTCACACCTAGCCTGTCTTTCCTTGCAGCTAAGAGACCAGTGTCACCGTATAGCGGCTACAATGGACAGCTGCTGACCAGCGTGTACCAGCCCACTGAGATGACCCTGATGCATAAAGTCCCAGTGAGTGGGGTCCTGGGGACAGCCGGCGCGGGGCTGGGTGGAGGTGGGGCAGTAAAAGCAGGCTTCTCATCTGGGCAGGGAACCCAGAGCCCCCGTTCTTTTTTTTTTTTTTTTTTTTTGCAGTACTGGGGATGGAACCCAGGGGCGTTCTACCTCCGAGCTACACCCCCAGCTTTATTTTATTCTTTATTTTGAAACAGGGTCTCACTAAGTTGGGGAAGGCCTCACTAAGTAAACTGAGGCTGGCCGCAAACCTGTAATCCCCTGGTCCCAGCCTCCCAAGTACTGGGATTACAAGCGTGCGCCACTACGCCCGGCCAGAGCCCTCATTCTTACCACCCTTCTGGAGTGGATGTAGCTCCTGCCTTTGGCCACTCTGCCGTGGGACCTGCCCCAGGCCGGCTCTGTAAAGAACGCAGAACTGGCTCTCACTGAACTGGAGGGAGCTGCCGGCTTTACCCTAAAGAACTTCGATTAAAAATATAAAAAGGAGCCGAGCATGGTGACGCACACCTGTAATCCCAGTACTTGGGAGGCTGAGACAGGAGAATCGCAGGTTCAATGACAGTCTCAGCAACCTAGCAAGACCCTGTTTCAAGATAAAAATAAAATAGGGCTGGGGGTGTAGCTCAGAGGTAGAATGCCCCTGGGTTCAATTCCCAGTACCACACACAAAAATAAGTAAATAAATAAATAGGAATTGGGCATGGTGGTGCATACCTGTAATCCCAGTACTTGGGAGGCTGAGATAGAAGGATCACAGGTTTGAGGCCAGTCTCAGTGACTTGGCGAGACCCTATTTCAAAATAAAAAGTAGGACTGGGGATGTAGCTCAAAGGTAGAATGCCCCTGGGTTCAAACTCCAGTACCAAATAAAAATAAAAAGAGCTGGGGGTGTAGCTCGGAGGTAGATTGCCACCATGCTCAATCCCTGGTACCAAAAAAAAAAAAAGAAAAAAACAAACAGAGCTTGGGGAGGGAGAAAGGCGGGAAGGTTTCAGCCAAACACTCCCCGAAGTGATGGGGAACCAAATGTAGCAGGAGTGGATAGGTGTTTAGTTCTCAGCCACAGCTGTCCCCGAGGACCTCCACCGCCGCAGGCAGCAGGTCTCGACCTCACATCTCCCCTGGGCTCTGGAAGCCAGATGCTCCATTAGCCATGGGGGATGGGGGACAGGAAGGCCGTGGGTCAGATTCCCATTCCATATATGTTCCTCCTCCGGGCTGGCAGCGGCTGCGGGAGAGGTCAGCGCGCGCCTTGGCAGGACGCTGGGAACAGGAAGCCGGGAGGTCAGCAGGGCTCCTCTCAGCCCCTTCCTACCTCCCGCGAGCCCAGGGGCAGGGGGGGCTCCTGTGTCTGACACTTCCAACCTCCGCTCTCTCTTTCCCTCTCCCTAAGCCTAAACCTGTGGCAGGCCTAGGAGTTTCCATAAGACTGTGAGCAGAGACACCCAATCCCCAGGGAGTATGGGCGGCCACATAACCCTTTACTGAGGAGCTGCCCCTCTGTGGCCGCCCCTGCCTCCGTCCCAGCCTGTTTTGTTAATGATCTGGACTAGATGGGATACTTTAATTGCCTGGTCCTCAAA
>PVJS01026620.1:15440-27058 GCA_004027185.1 Glis glis
AGGCTGGCCGCGAACCCGGATCCTCCAGTCTCCGCCTCCCAAAGTACTGGGATTACAAGCGTGTGCCACCACGCCCGGCTTCTCCGCAACTTAGTGAGACCCTGTTTCAAAATAAAGAATAAAAAATAGGGCTGAGGGTGTAGCTTGGAGGTAGAATGCCCCTGGGTTCAATCCCCAGTATCGCAAAAAATAAATAAATAAATAAATAAATAATAAATAAAAAATAGGGCTGGGGGTGTAGGTTGGAGGTAGAATGACCCTAGGTTCAGCCTCTAGTACCAAAAAAAAAAAAAAGAAGTGGTCCCTGACCACCTAGGAACTGGCTGAACACGCAGATTGGGCAGAGCCTGGTGGCACGCAGTGTCGGCGTCCCTTGCTCCCAGCATCTCCAGAGTGGTTGACATCCCCTGAGTAGCTCGGGTTCCACCATGATGGGAAAAAGTCCCCGAGGCCAGAGCTGCAAACCCAACAAATCAGGGGTTCCCTCCTCCCCATCCCAGCTGTTAAACATTTACCAGGCCGCCTCCAGGTGGGGCCCAGTGCCAAGGGGATATGGCTTAACAAACAGCCCGGGTCATTCCGGTGTGCACCCAGGTGTGAGGGCATCGATCTAGATGGAGGGGCGTGGAGGTTGCAGACAGGTGGGAGGCCCACCTGGTTCTGATTAGAGGGAGGCTGGTTTGGCGCCCTGGAGCTAGAGTTTGGTGGCAGCGCTCCTTTCTATCAGGATAAGGCAGGCGGGCCACGAGTTCACCTTCCCTCCAGGACACCGTCCCCACAGGCAGAGTATTTGAGTTTTATTCTCTCTCTCTCTCTCTTTTTTTTTTTTTTTTTTTTGTGCCACTAGGGATTGAACCCAGGGGCATTCTACCTCCGAGCTACACCCCAGCCCTGTTTTATTCTTATTTTGAAACAGGGTCTCGCTAGGTTGATGAGAGTCTCACTACTTGCTGAGACTGTCCTTGAACCTGCGATCCTCCTGTCTCAGCCTCCCAAGTACTGGGATTACAAGCGAGCGCCACCACACCAGGCTCGGGTTTTAATCTCTAAATCCGACCAGCCAGCCCAGACTCCTGGACCACACTTGCGTGGACATGCCCAGGGCCTACCCAGAAGGGTGTCGTGGTGTTGTAGTGACATTCGGAGACTCAAGTAAGATTCTTGGAGGAAGGGGGCCTGGGAGTTTTATTTTGTTTTTTTTGCTTTTGGTTTTGGTACTGAGGATGGAACCCAGGGGCCTTTTACCTCCGGGCTACACCCCCAGACCTATTTGATTTCTTATTTGGAAACAGGGTCTCACTAAGTAGCTGAGGCTGGCTTTGATCCTCCTGTCTCAGCCTCCCGAGTATGGGGATTACAGGCCTGAGCCACCACGCCCGGCTTGGCCTGGGAGTTGTATAACAGGTAATAGCAGCTCAGTGTTCACCCTGCCTAGGAAGTGGAGCCCCCCCCATGCGCGCAGGGACCTGGTTCCTGTGCCCAGAGGCAGGGTGAGTTAGGGGCTCCAGGTCGGTCCTCTCTTTCCAGAATTATCCACCCCAGGCTGCTACCGAGACCTGGCTGGAGTGGGGACAGAGGGGACAAGAAGGGAGCTGGCAGGCAGAGCCCAGCGGGAAGCAGAGCGTGTGCATCCGCCCTGGCGGAGCCTGGCCCCCAGCCCCCTCACTGTGACACCGCCTGTTCTTCCTTCCAGTCCGAAGGCGCTTACGACATCATCCTCCCACGGGCCACCGCCAACAGCCAGGTGATGGGCAGTGCCAGCTCCACCCTGCGAGCTGAAGACATGTACGCCGCCCAGAGCCACCCGGCGGCCACACCGCCGAAAGACAGCAAGAACTCTCAGGTCTTTAGAAACCCCTACGTGTGGGACTGAGGCGGCGGCCGTGGCCAAGAGGAGGGGGGTGGATTGGGGGAGGGCCCTCGGGACCTGGCCGGGGCGAGGACACCCCAGGATCCCTGTGCTCTGTGGCTCCCCTGACCCCTCGCTGGTCAGAGCAACTGTGCCCAGAGCCAGGAGGTCCCCCCCTCACTCACACACACACATACCATCTGCCAATGTTCAGGTGGGTCCTGGGTGCCCCCACCCACTCCTCAGTGTTTGTGGAGACCAGGAGCCAGCTCAGCTTCATGCCAGGGCCACCGTGGGTCATTGTGCTTCAGCCAAATAGTGTTCTTGGGGTGGTGGCCGGTCCGCGCCTACATTCTCTGCAGATTTCTGCAGCCTCAAGACGGCTCAGAGCAGGCGCTTGGGGCCTGGATCTTGCTCCTCCGTGAGGAACAAGGGTGCCTAATAAACACGTTTCTGCTTTATTAACTCATGCTCTGGGCTCATGGTTTCTGATGGGGCTGTGGGCTTCCGGTGACCCTCTCCCCCTCCCTCCGCATCCGGCATGCATTGCAAGCTGCTGCGGGCGTCTGCTCCGGCAGTTAATGGCTGAGGCCTCCGCCCAGGGAAGGATGGATTCTCCAGTGAATCCTCCGTCTTCGAGAGCCTCCGAGTGCAATCAGAATGAACATCTGGGCTCCCCCAGCTGTGGTGGTGCACGCTCGTCGTCCCAGTACTTGGGAGGCTGACATAGGTGGATCTCAGATGTGAGCCGCGTTTCAGCAATTTAGCGAGATCCCTGTTTCAAAGTGAAAAATAGAGCCAGGCGCGGTGGTGCACGCTTGTAATCCCAGACCTTGGGAGGCTGAGACAGGAGGATCGCAGGTTCGCGCCCAGCCTCATTTACTTCAGTGAGGCCCTTTGCAACTTAGTGAGACCCTGTTTCAAAATAAAGAATAAAAAATAGGGCTGGGGGTGTAGCTCAGAGGTAGAATCCCCCTGGGTTCAATTCCAAGTACCAAAAAAAAAAAAAAATGAACATGTGGGCTCTCTGTGCCTGGGAGGCAGCCCGTGTCTGCCCTTGTCTGACCCTGGGACACCTGTCCAGCGGTTGTGTTTGGGGACAGACAGAACAGGCAGAACAGGCAGCTCTGTGGGTGGGGAAGGTCAGCTCATCGCAGCCCAGGACTGCTAGGGGGAGGGGAGAGGAGGAATATTCTCCTTCCTTTCCAGAGCCAAGGTAACAGAATGGCGCCATTTTAAGGTTAGCCAGGGCCTTAGGGTAATGGTCCCAACCCCTTTTATTTTTATTTATTTATTTATTTATTTGCGGTACCAGGGATTGAACCCAGGGGCGTTCCACCTCCGAGCTCCACTCCCAGCCCTATTTTTAATCCTATATTTTGAAACCGGGTCTCACGAAGTTGTGGAGAGCCTTACTTAAGTAGCTGAGGCTGGCCGCGAACCCGGATCCTCCCGTCTCCGCCTCCCAGGTACTGGGATTACAAGCGTGCACGACCACGCCCAGCCCCCCAACCCCTTTTACAGGTAAGCAGAGTGACCCAGAGCAGCTGCAGCCCCACTCCCTGCCAGGCAGGCCATCCTGTGGCCTGTCGCCCTGCTCCTCCCCTGGGCCCTGCTGGCCTGGGCTCTGAGCTGCTCTCCTAGCCCTGTGGATGTGACCACAGTGTCCTGACCCTTGGGCACTGGCTGCAGGCCTTTTGGGGGACTGGGTCATCTGTCCCTTCCAGGCTTGGGAATATTTCTTCCCAACTAGTCAGAAGCTATTTTCTGATACTGGTTGTAGGAAAAAAAATTATTTTTTTTTGAAAGGGAGATAAAGGTTGCCGGAAGAAAAATAAACCATCTCCCAAACTTCTCCTTCTATGTTCAGATCGCTCCAGCCCCTGGGGACTGAAGCCCTTTTTTATATTTTTATTTATTTATTTTTTTTTTTGCAGTACTGGGGATTGAACCCAGGGGCATTCTACCTCTGAGCCACACCCTCAGCCCTATTTTTTATTCTTTATTTTGAAACGTGTGGAGGGCCTCACTAAGTAGCTGAGGCTGGCTGTGAACCCGGATCCTCCTGTCTCAGCCTCCCAAGGGCTGGGATTATAAGCGTGCATCACCACACCCTGCCTGAAGCCCTTTTTTTAAAAAAATAAAAAAGCCAGTGCTTGGGCCGGGCATGGTGGCGCACGCCTGTGATCCCAGTACTTGGGAGGCTGAGACAGGAGGATTGTAGGTTCGAGGACAGCCTCAGCAAATAGTGAGGCTTTTGTCAACCTAGCGAGACTCTGTTTCAAAAATGAAAATAAAATAGGGCTGGGGGTGGAGCTCAGACGTAGAATGTCCCTGGTTCAATCCCCAGTAGCACACACACACAAAAAAAGGCCAGTGCATGGGCCCTGAGCTATAGGGTTCTTCCCCTTTTTGGGGGGAGGCGTACTGGGGATTGAACCAGAGGCATTCTACCTCTGGACTACACCTCCAGCCCTATTTTTTATTCTTTATTTTGAAACAGGGTCTCACTAAGTTGTGGAGGCCTCACTAAGTAGCTGAGGCTGGCCGCGAACCCTGATCCTCCAGTCTCGGCCTCCCAAGTATTGGGATTACAAGCATGCACCACCACGCCCAACCGGGTTCCTCCCTTTTTTTTTTTTTTTTCTGTACTGGGGATTGAATCCAGGGGCATTCTACTTCTGAGCTACACCCCCAGCCCTATTTTTTATTCTTTATTTTGAAACAGGGTCTCGCTAAGTTGCGGAGGGCCTCACTAAGAAGCTGAGGCTGGCCATGAACCCGGATCCCCCAGTCTCAGCCTCCCAAGTACAGGGATTACAAGCGTGCGCCACCATGCCCAGCGGGTTCCTCCCTTTTGACCCTTGTTCTTTCTGGTTACTTTAGGCCCAGTCCCCGCAAAATAAAACGAGACGATAGACGCCCTCTTCCCTGGACTGCACCGCGTCCTGATGTCCTCAATCCTCTGTACCCAGGCTGGGCAGGGCCAGCTCCCACCCTTGTCCTTGGAACTGGGAGGGACCGGAGGCCACCGATTGGAAGCAGTGGACACTGAGTAGGGGCCCTGGGAAGGCCTGAGCCATGTGACCAGGCTCCTAGGGCTGCCCCCTTTCTGCCTGGCCCAGCCTCCTGGTCCCCAGGTGACTGCTACAAGGAGCTACTGCAGCTCCCCACCTCCCCTCATGACACCCCCGTACACACACACTCAGATCACAGTCTCTGTGGTTCATGGGGTCATGGCCAGCCTCAGCGGCCTCTGTCTTGACACTGGACCTCCCTGGCCGGGCCACCTTGGCATCGGCACCATCCTGTCCCACTCCGCACCTAGGTGAATCTCCTCCACGAGTCTTTGGAGCCAAGCCATGGCAGAAGTTGTCCCTGGCCTTTCTTTCCAGGGCCTTCTGCCACCACCTGGACTGCAGAAGGCTGCCGAGCTGGGGCCAGAGCTCAGCCTGGCCGGGTGGTGCGTCTCTTGATGGCCTGTGGGTCTCGGATCTGAGTCCCTCTGCACTGTGACCCTGGCTAAGCCTTCTCCACCTTCAGCGAACTAGGTCCCACTACCCGGCCGGGGCCAGGCCGGCCTGTTCTCTGCTCTTGGCTGCCAAGACACCATCAAGGACGAGGGTGACCACACTGGTCCCAGCCAGGGAAGCTGTCATTGTCCAGTGTTACAGCATGGAGAACCCAAGAGGGGCTGGGGGGCCGTCAGCCTCGGCGTTTGGGGCTGGACATCACTTACCTGTCACGGTCGTCTTGAGGGGCCCCTTCTCCCCTTTGTCTGCTTTAGGCTTCTCTGCTAGCTCGGAAGGTGGTTCTGGGGACAGGTGCAGGTGTGGACGCCCCCGAGTTACCTGGATCTCACAGGTTCTGGGGAATGCGGCGGGGGCCTGCTGTGGCTCCCTGGACATCTGTGGCCAGGGCCTGGAGGTACCTTTAGGAGATACTGGGCCGGGTCCAGGCTGCATCTCAGGGACCAGTTGACAGTCCTGGACCAGGTGATGTGGGGTCCAGGCCTCTCCTGCAACAGAGCTTCATGGGATGCGGGGAGACCCCTTGCGTAAGAGGGGTCCGGCGACTGAAGATGGTGCTGATCCTGACGGGCAGGTTCTGTTTCTACCTCAGCTTGGGCAGCAGGGGCTCCTGGGCCACCTGGACATGCTGGCATTGTTTTTGTCATTGGGGAAGCGTCTTGTTCCTTGGCTATAGGACATGCTCCAGAGGATCCTGGTAGCCGACCAGGGGAGAGGGGTCCATGTTTAGACCCTGCATGACACTGGTAACAAGGACAGAGATGACCCTTCATCCTGCCCGAGTGTCCCCAGGAGCTCAGCCCTCAGCCCAGCATCACCTCTGGGCCCCAAGGTGGAGGGCACGGACAGCAGCCTTCCTGGGAGGCACCTTGTAGTCGGTCCCATGTTGCCCTCCTGTCCCCAGCAGCCTTTGCCTTTGTCACTGGAGTATTTCTCTAGAGCTAAGCTGTGGAAGCAGTCCTCCAGAGTAGGGCTGTGTCCCGTCGCTCTCATCCCTCCGTTGCCCTGGGTCACTTAATTCCATAAATAGAGTGATATTTCCCTGGAAGGGAAGGAGGGCTGCGTGCACCTCGAATTGCTCTTGTCCCAGGTTAGCGGCCCCAAGGTCCCTTACAGTAAGCGAAGGCGCCAGCTTGCTGTTCTGGGTGGCCGTCTCCTGTTGGCCTGCAGTGGGCGTGGGTGTGTTCGTAGTTTGAGTCCTCTGGGGCCTGCAGGTGAAACTCAGGAGGGATGGGCTCCTGAAAGATGTGGGCCGGCCAGGATTCAGGGGGCCCCGGGGTCCTGCTTCCTCCAGTCCAGAGCTGAGTGGATGAGACCGGGTGTGTTTTCGGAGGAAAGGTCCCTTCTCCCAGGGGGCCGAGCTGCATCCCCCGCAAGTCTTGAGTGGGAGATGCTAGAGTGGGCCAGAACCGGGCGCAGGTTCATCCTCCTCCGACCCACATCTCGGTAGATTTCACACCCACCCTCAGATCCTGTAGCCGGAAGCAGAGAGCTTCATAACTGTGCTCAGAATTAAACAACTGTCCTTCGTCTGTGAGGGGTTACTGCCACCAGTCCTGTGTGTTCATAAGGAATTCTGGAATTGTGTGTGTGTCTGTCCCTGTCCCCCAAACTCCTTGACTACACCAACAAAGGCTGTCTGAAGGGGGATACACCTCCAAGACATTGTGTTCTCAACCAGTCAAGCCCAGAGACCAGTGCCCCTCCCCAAGACATGGGAGGGATGGGGCAGGAGAGAGGGGTCATCCCTGCCGCTGCCTGGCATGGCTGGCAAAGCAGCCGGGACAGCCCACTGGATGACATACTATGTTCACAGACATCCTGGAGCAAGGTGCAGCAGCATGCGCCTGTAATCCCAGTACTTGGGAGGCTGAGACAGGAGGATCGCAGGTTTGAGGCCAGCCTCAGCAACTTAGTGAGACCCTCAACTTAGCAAGACTATTTCAAAATAAAAAGGACTGAGAATATAGCTTGGAGGTAGAATGCCCTGGGTTCAATCCCCAGTACCCCTCCCCCCCCCAAGAAAAAGAAAGGCATACTGGGCCAAGGAATGATCAATGTCAGGTATCACACCCGGCTTGCCGGGACATTCATGTGGCTCTTTGCACTTGTGTATTAGTCCCTCCACGCACATAAGAGTGCAAGAAACGGACAGATTAAGTGACTCGCCAGGGGTGACACAGCCCAGAGGGATCTATCTGTCAGCCCTCCAACCCATTCTCACCCAGACTAGCACTTTCTCTGGCCCCGAGAGGACACGCCAAGGTCGGGCGCAGGTGCCTGGGTCCAGACTTTGTTTCCTGTCTGTGTCTCCACGCTGGGCCTCCCGGAAGCTGCAGCCCCGCTCACAGCAGCCGCATGAATTATTTAGCATCTGCACCAGCCCGGCAGTGCGCTGACCTCATCCTCCTTGAGGAAAGGTTGCTGCTAATGGGCGGAGGCTGGGGTCGGTGGCGGGTCGCTCCAGAGCAGGGGTGATCGACAGAGGGACACCAGCACCCTCAGGGAAGGAGGTGGGGACCAGAGACCCAACTGCTGATGTATCAGGAGGCAGCTGTGCAGAGTGCAGAGAGCGTGATTGGGGGAATCGGGGATGTGGGCTCACAAACTGGCTCTTACTAACTCTGTGACCCCTTTAATCCTCACCCAGTGACCTCATCTGGAAGACCGGATAGGGACACCCTGGGTTCATGTTTAGGGTTCTAGCCCCAGACCACCCCCATGAAAGTCATGGTCAAGGCATAGCACCCAAGTTGTCCAGCGTGTCTACCCCAGACTAGCTGCTCTCATCTGATCTCACCATTTGCTGGCGCTGGAGACCCCACATCTCCCCTTTCCTCTGCCTGCATACTGCAGAGTGGGTGTGACAGGGACAGATCCTGGGCAGCGGCCTGGCAGGCAGGGGAGAGGAGCTATGGCTGAACTCCTGAACACGTTAGGAGTTAGGAGGGTGGCCCGGGCGTGCACAGCAAGCCCAAGAAGCCAGGCTGGAGTCCTTCAACACCTGCTCTGGGGCTCCGCAGATGAGGGCGCTCTCAAATGAGGTCCCTGCCCTCCTCCCAAGCAGAAATGGTCATGGTGGATTTAGTGGGCATTCCCAAGTGGCACTGTCCTGTCCAGCGGGGCATCCTCATGCCAGGGCCTGGTTCTATCTGGCTCTGCCTAAGCCCTGGACTTGGGGTCCCCAGTAGTTGCAGCGTGCCCCAGCCACCTCGACTTCAAGGACCACAGCGGAATCGGGCAGACGTATGGCCACCCACTGCCTGGCTGTGCCTTGGACAGAGGCATTGGGTGGGTGGGCGAGTGGGACCCACCAAGGCGGCTGCGGGGTCCAAGCCACAGCCCTGGAGAAGGGGCCCGGCTAGCTGGTCCGCCAGAGGCGCACGCTCCCGGGCCTTCACAACCCCCGTACCCCGCAGAGTCCCCTCTCTCCCAGGCTCCCGGCGCGGGGAGTGGAGGTGGCCCTGAGCATCTGGCGCTGCGATGTCACTGCCCAGAGAGCCCCTCCCCCCACCCCGTCCCAGGCCAACTCGAGGCCGCCTCGCTCCCACCCCGAGCCCCGCCCCCACGCAGCAACCTGACCCTGGGCTGGCCGGGCCAGCTAGCTGTCCCATCCCGCCTTGCCCGCCGCAGCCCGGCTCCCACCCCTCCCCACCCTCTGGGCCCCGCAGCCGAGCCTCCCGGGGTTGCACTTGTCCCCAGCTTTGCCCTGTCCCCTCCTGCGCTACCAGCCGGGGACCTGGACCCAGTGTCTACCGCAGGCGTCCCTGTATATCTCAGCGCAGCACAAAGCGGGGGTCAGGGAAGCAGGTCCCTGTTCCCAAGGGGAGGTATCACTCCAGGCTCTCCAGGTGTGTAATGAAGCCATGAGCAAGGAGCCCTTCCCCTGCCTTTGGGGGGCGCCAGGGCAGGGGTCCTAGCCTGAGCACTGGGAACACTTGGAGAGGGTCCTTCTTTGCAATGGGGGCTGTGCATTGTGGGGTGCTGAGCAGTATCCCTGGCCTCTACTCATAGATAATAGGAACTCATAGATAATAGGGACAGCCAAAAATGTCTCTAGATGTGGCAAATGTCCCCTGGGGGGCAAACTCTCCTGGGCAGAGGTCAGTCCCCTAGGGTGTTGCAGAGGGCATCGGAGCTGGCCACATGGGGCATGGGGTTTGGAGCCGCCTGGAGCCCTTGCCTCCAGGATTCCTTGATGGCCTCTCTGGGTGTCTCCCTTCTTTCTGCTGGTTGACAGTAGCCTCAGGCCAGCCCGGGGACTGTAACCCCTGGCCACAACATTTGGGCAGCGCAATGACCTGCCAGTTCCTCTCTGCACACACACCTCAGCTCCTGACTGGTACCAAGTAGATCCTGGGACAGGGGATGGGGGTACTCGGGCTTGTCACTATCCCAGGCCAGCTGGGGCACCAGAAAGACTCACAGACATTGAGCCCATCCCGTAGCCTCAGGTTCAGGGAGAGGCTGCTGGGCCCAGGGCTGTCAGAGCTGAAGGTCCTGGAATGTTCTGGGCAGCAGGGCCCAGCTGCAGGTCACAGTAGGAGGCAGGCTGGGCATGGCAGGGCTCAGCCTCCATCCTCTTTCCATCAGGGAAGGCAGAGTGTGTGTGTGTGTGTGTGTGTGTGTGTGTGTGTGTGTGTGTTGCTGGGGATTGAACCCAGGGACATTGTACCTCTCAACTACACTTCCAGCCCTATTTTATTTTTTATTTAGAAACAGGGTCTCCCTAAATTGATGCGAGACTCACTGAGTTGCTGAGGCTGGTTTCAAACCTGAGATCCTCCTGTCTCGGCCTCCCAAGTACTGGGATTACATGCATGCACCACCGTGCCTGGAAATCCAGGGGCATTCTACCTCTGAGCTACATCCCTGGCTGGCCCTATTTTCTTTTTCTTTCTTTCTTTCTTTCTTTTTTTTTTTTTTTTTGCGGTACTGGAGATTGAACCCAGGGGCATTCTACCTCTGAGCTACACCCCCAGCCCTATTTTTTATCCTTTATTTTGAAACAGGGTCTCATTAAGTTGCAGAGGGCCTCACTAAGTAGCTGAGGCTCTCACTAAGTAGCTGAGGCTGGCCGCAAAACTGTAATCCTCCTGCCTCAGCCTCCCAAGTACTGAGATTACAAGCATGCACCACCATGCTCATCTATTTTTAAGTTCTGAAACAGGATCTCCCTGAGTTACCATGCACTGGCCTCAAACCTGCAATCCTCCTGTCTCAGCCTCCCAAAGATTGGGATTACAGGTGTGAGCCAATCGTACCCGTACCCTTTGGTCCCTGCGCGGGGTCCATTTGAGGATGGGCAGCAGAGCCAGGTGGAGGCACAGAGGGTGGGGGCAGTGTGCTGTTTGTTCTAACCCCCACCCCACATGCAAAATAGGATTTTCAGAGGAATCCAATCCCCAATGGGAGAGGGACAGTTTTTATAGCTCCTCTCCCCCTGTGTGTCGCATTTGCCTGTGTTTGCATGCAGGAACTCTGGAAAGAGGTGGGGGACACAGGTGTCACCCTGCCAGATGCAGCTCAGGAAGACATTTACTATCTTGTTTTTTTCTTCTGTCTCTTTCTTTCCCTCCCTCTGTTCCTTTCTCTCTTTATTTCCTTCTCCATAAAAATAAATGACATATTTTATTTATTTGTTTATTTATTTATGTATGTATGTATTTATTTTTGCAATACTGGAGATGGAACCCAGGGGCATTCTATCTCTGAGCTACACCCCCAGCCCTATTTTTTATTCTTTATTTTGAAACAGGGTCTCACTAAGTTGCAGAGAGCCTCACTAAGTAGCTGAGGCTGGCTGCGAACCTGGATCCTCTGGTCTCAGCCTCCCAAGTACTGGGATTACAAGCATGTGCCACCATACCCGGCTATTTATTTTTTTGTGTGTGTGATACTGGGGATGGAACCCAGAGGCATTCTACCTCCAAGCTACACCCACAGCCCAATTTTAGTTCTTATTTATAAACAGGGTCTCACTAGGTTGCCGAGAGTCTCTCTAAGTTGCTGAGGCTGGCTTTGAACCTACGATCCTCCTGTCTCAGCCTCCCAAGTACTGGGATTACAAGTGTGCACCACCACGCCTGGCTTATTTTAGTTATTCTTTGCAGAGCTAGGGCATGCCAGGCAAACTCTCTATCATGGAGCTATGTACTCCCACCCCTGAATTACATATACACACACAACACACACACACACACACACACACACACACACACACACTGGTACTGGGGATT
>PVJS01026621.1:0-10848 GCA_004027185.1 Glis glis
TTTTTTTTTTTTTTTTTTTTTTTTTTTTTACAGAACTGGGGATGGAACCCAGGGGCATTCTACCTCTGAGTTACACCCCCAGCCCTATTTTTTATTCTTTATTTTGAAACAGGGTCTCGCTAAGTTGCGGAGGGCCTCACTAAGTAGCTGAGGCTGGCCAGAACCTGGGATCCTCCGGTCTCAGCCTCCCAAGTACTGGGATTACAAGCGTGCGCCACCACGCCCGGCTAGGCACTCGCCTTTAATCCCAGTACTTGGGGAGGCTGAGATAGGAGAATTTCAAGTCTGAGGCCATTACTCGGTAATTTAGTGAGACCCTGTTTCAAAATAAAATAAAATGGATTTGGGGTGTAGCCCAGAACACCCCTGGGTTCAACCTTCAGTACCACCCAAAAGAAAAAGATACAGTGCTAGCTGGGCATAGTGGTGCACACCTATAATCCCAGTACTTGGGAGGTTGAGACTGAAGGATCACAGGTTCGAGGACAGCTTCAGCAAATATAAATTCATCAACCTAGTGAGACCCTGTTTCAAACAAAAAATAAAATAGGGCTGGGTATAGCTCAGAGGTAGAAAGCCCCTGGGTTCAATCCCCAGTACAAAAAAAAAAAAATGCAGTGCTTCAGACTGACACCCTGTGGGCCCATCTGCCTCCAAGATGCTCTCCCTCCTCCGCGAAGTTAGGTGGGTAAGTTTGCCATAGTAATGCTGAAGGGGGAGGTGCCTATGAATGTTTTCAACATTTACTTTTTGTCCGCGTGTGACATTTTTCTCCTTGGGTTTTGAAGTTTAGAAGCCTGAGGAAGAATTCCTGGTGGTGAAAGGATGTGGCCCCTGGACCCATCCCAGAAAGAGGTGCTGAGGTTTGCAGTCAGCTGCCGTGTCCTAACTCTGCTACTGCAGGTCAGTCTGATCCTTTGTCATGAACATGTTGTTGCTGTATGACTAGGCCAGGCATGAAGATTAGTCCTCATCTCCTTTCCACCTCCCAGCTCTACTCGCCATGTGGTTGGAATCATAGAGACATAGACTTTATAGCCAAAAAGTGAACAGACTATAGCTGAAAAGTAGGCAGGAATCTTAGAATGGTACTAATTGTGTACTCTCCCACATGAAGCAGAGGTCTAGACAGGTTAAGTGACTTCCCTGAAGAGACAGAGAAGGGCCAGAGTTAGACCCCAGGTTTCCTACCTCCTGAGGTAGTCATCTTTCCAACAGACCATAATGATCTGATGGTCTTTCCAGCCATCATAGATACTTTTGGGTTTGGCAGTTCAGTTGCCTTGGGTCCCCTCACTGGGAGACGGAGCAGTGTATCAGTCAGCTGAATTGGAGACTGACACTATACAAATCCTGAGACCATCTGTGTATATTCTTTTGTCAGCGATGGCTCCTCCTCTTCCCCCAAGTGTCTCTCCTTGCTGCCTCACCCACGCACAATCCTCAGTGCATTTGCCCGTTTGCAACTCCTCTTTACCCAAGGCTGCCCTTGACACATATTTTAATCAAGTCTCTTGAATCTATGAATATTCTGTGCCTAGCACAGTGCCCAGTCTTAGTAGGTCCTCAGTTCATAAATGAGAGAATGTCCTTGAATGTATTTCAACACCCTAGAGATGTTACATTAACATAATAATGTGTGCCTTTTTATCACTAGTACCATTCTCTCTGAGGCTCCTAGCTGGTTCCTTCTTGGAAACCTCTTTTCCTCTCTCCTCCCCCACTCTATCAGGCATAGCTGGCTCTGTAAGGTTTAGTTAAAAGTGTCTTCAACTTGGAGGCTAGGGCTATTATCTGTGACTGTCAATCCTGTCCCATTTGTTTTCACTGTTTGAAATGGCCCGATAAGGAATCTGACCAAAAGAGAAAGAGCCTTAAGAATGGGGTTATGTTCCTGTTGCCAGGCTAGGGAGACTGACTCAATAATGGCCCCGAACCAGCAGCATCTGAGCTACTGGCAGAACCGAAGGAGTAGCACTGCAAGTCAGCATCAGGGGCAGGCTGCCAGGGCAGCTGGGTTCTAATTTAGTTGGTTCTAATTCAAGTTCCTAAAGTTCATTCAATCACCAGAATTTTTTTAAGTACCTGTTGTATTCTAAGAACTGCTAGGTGGTGTCAAAAGTCTTATCTTTTCCCTTAAGTAGCTGACAATCTAATGGGACAAAAAGACATTTAACAGTAGATGCTATTTCATTATCTCTCCTTCTTCCCCCCTACTTCCAGCTCTAAAGCCCATGCCATCAGATTATATCCCTAGTTGCCCTTCATTGTTGTTGTCATCTCTGTCAACGGCAGTTATTCCATGAAGGTTTTAGCTCCTGGCTCCATGTTACTCTTTCCAACACTTCTTCTGTTGATGTCTTTGTGGTTTCAATACTAATGAGGCTTCCTTATCCTGCTCCCTTCCTTTTTTTTTTTTTTTTTGCAGTGCAGGGGATTGAACCCAGGGACATTCTCCCTCTAAGCTACACCCCCAGCACTATTTTTTATTCTTTATTTTTAAACGGGGTCTCACTAAGTTGCAAAAGGGCCTCACTAAGTAGCTGAGGCTGGCCACGAACCTGCGATCCTCTTATCTCAGCCTCCCAAGTACTGGGATTACAAGCGTGCATCACCATACCCACTCCCTTCTAACGATCTTGTCCTGCCCACTCCCATAGTAATCCCCTGTACACCCAACCCCTGCCAAATAATCGCAATTTTAAGCCTCCCATTATTTGCCCACTATCTCCTATCTTTCATCTCATTCCCATTACCCCAGCTCTAATAATTTCTCCCCCCTAAGGATTTATAATCCATTGATCCTACCACTGGTTCACTGTTCCTCCCCCACCTCATAGGTTTAACTCTTTCTTGCCCAGCCAAGATTCCATGTTCCATCATAATAATCATTCCCATGCATACACACTCAACTTTCCTACTTCCCTCTTCCTGTGTTTTTGTTGTTGTTGTTGTTGTTGTTGTTGTTGTTCGCTTGTTTTTTGTTTTTGTTTTGTAGTACTGGGGTTGAAACCAGGGGCATTCTACCTCTGAGCTACACTCCCAGCCCTTTTTTATTTTGAAACAGGGTCTTGGTAAATTACTGCACACTGGTCTTGAACCTGTGATCAGCCTGCCAAGTATTGGGATTATAGGCATGTGCCACTGTGTCCAGCTTTTTTTTTTTTTTTTTTTTTGTGGTACTGGGGATTGCCCAGTTCCCCATACCATTTATTTTATTTTATTTATTTATTTTTATTTTTTGGTGCTGGGGATTGAACCCAGAGGTATTCTACCTCCAAGCTACACCCCCAGCCCGATTTTATTTCTTATTTAGAAACAGGATCTCACCAGGTTGCTGAGAGCCTTGCTAAATTGACGAGGCTGGCTTTGAACCTGTGATCCTCCTGTCTCAGCCTCCCAAGTACTGATATTACAAGCGTGCGCCACCACGCCCGGCTCTCCCCATACCATTTAAATCATTAAATCTGGGGTAGGGACCCAGGCACTAGTTTTTTTTTTTTTTAATTCCTTGGGTGATTCCAGTGTACAGCCTATCTTGAAACCCAGGGTCATAAGTAACTTGTTTTTCTTTTTCCTCTTTCCTCAAATCTCTAATAAAACTTCTCCAAACGCTTTTTTTTTTTTTTTTTTTTGCAGTACTGGGGATTGAACCCAGGGACATTCTACTTCTGAGCTACACCCCAGCCCTATTTTTTATTCTTTATTACAGGGTCTCACTAAGTTGCGGAGGGCCTCACTAAGTAGCTGAGGTTGTCCTTGAACCTGCGATCCTCCTGTCTCAGCCTCCCAAGTACTGGGATTACAATCGCGCACCACCACGCCTGGCTCTCCCCAACACTTTCTTTTTTTTTCGCGGTGCTGGGGATTGAACCCAGGGGTGTTCTACCTCCATGCTACACCCCTGGCCCTATTTTTTATCCTTTATTTTGAAACCGGGTCTCACGAAGTTGCAGAGGGCCTCACTAAGTATCTCCCCAACACTTTCAATTGATAACTTTCCTTCCTGAATGAAAACTCATGCCTGGTTGGCTTTGGCACTTCAGTGTCCAATTTAGATGTAACTAGTCCCAAACGGAGCTCCTGATACCCACCCCAAGTCTGTTCTTCCTTACTAAGTGGTAATAATTTTATTCCAGTTTCTCATCTAAAATCCTGGTTCTCCTTCACCCCACAGGCCCTCTTCAATGCCATCCTCCCAGATCACCAAGCGGAAGCCTTTTCTCCTCCGCGCCTGGCCCCCTCAAGCTCTGCAGACCAGCTTGTGGAAAGTCTTCTGGGTGGCCTCTCTCGCTGGGATGCTGAACACTTCTTGTTCATTGCCGAGCATGGCTACCTGTATGAGCACAACTTTGCCTTCTTCCCAGGCTTCCCCTTGGCCCTGCGGGTGGGGACTGAACTGTTGAGACCCTTGCGGGGGCTGCTAAGCCAACGGAGTTGCCTGCTGATTTCAGTAGCCTCCCTCAACTCCTTGTTCTCCGTGCTGGCCGCCGTTGCACTTCACGACCTGAGCCGTCTGGTTTTGCACTGTCCCCGCCAGGCTTTTTACGCAGCGCTGCTCTTCTGCCTCAGCCCCGCCAATGTTTTCCTGGCAGCTGGTTACTCAGAAGCTTTGTTTGCCCTCCTGACATTTAGCGCCATGGGGCAGCTGGAGAGGGGCCACGGCTGGACCAGCGGGCTCCTCTTCACTCTCGCCACTGGGGTACGCGCCAACGGGCTGGTCAGCATGGGCTTCCTCCTGCATTCCCAGTGCCGAGGCTTTTTCTCTTCTCTTGTGGTGCTGAATCCCCTGAGGCAGCTCTTTAAGCTGATGGCCTCTGTGTGCCTGTCATTGCTCACACTCAGCCTTCCCTTTGCCCTCTTTCAGTACTATGCCTACACCCAGTTTTGTCTGCCAGGCTCAGCCCACTCCATTCCTGAGCCCTTGGTGCAGTTAGCTATGGACAAGGGCTACCGGATCACAGAAGGAAATAAGCCGCCATGGTGCTCCTGGACCCTTCCTCTAATATACAGCTATATCCAGGATGTCTACTGGAATGTTGGCTTTCTGAGATACTATAAGCTCAGGCAAGTGCCCAATTTCCTACTGGCTGCACCAGTGGCTATATTGGTTGCCTGGGCAACTTGGACATATGTGACCACCCACCCTTGGCTCTGCCTTACACTTGGGTTACAAAGGAGCAAGAACAGTAAGACCCTAGAGAAGCCCGATCCTGGCTTCCTCAGTCCACAGGTGTTCGTGTACCTGGTCCACGCTGCAGGGCTGCTGCTGTTTGGAGGTCTGTGCATGCATGTTCAGGTGAGGTGGATTCCTGTGTGGGGTGAGGATGTGAATACAAGCAAAACCCCAAGGACATGGAAGACAAGCTAACTTCTCCCATTTGAGTGACCAGACCTAATTTATTCACTCAACAACTATTTGGGAATTTTGTTTATACCAGACCCTGGGTCAGATCTCGGGATGGATCATCAGTAAGATAAAATTACTGCTTTAGCCGGGTATGGTGGCGCACGTCTGTAATCCCAGTACTTGGGAGGCTGAGACAGGAGGTTCACAGATTTACAGCCAGCCTCAGTAACTTAGGCCCTCTGCAACTTAGTAAGATCCTGCTTCAAAATAAAAGAATAAAATAGGGCTGGAGGTGTAGCTCAGAGGTAGAATGCCCCTGGGTTCAATCCCCAACCACAATAATAATAAAATAAAGGGCCCGGTGTGGTGGTGCACGCTTGTAATCCCAGTACTTGGGAGGCGGAGACTGGAGGATCTGGGTTCACGGCCAGCCTCAGCTACTTAGTGAGGCCCTCTGTGAGAACCGGTTCCAAAATAAAGGATAAAAAATAGGGCCGGGGGTGTAGCTCGGAGGTAGAATGCCCCTGGGTTCAATCCCCAGTACACACACAAAAAAAGAAAAAAAAAATAGGGCCAGGAGTATAGCTTGGAGGTAGAATGCCCCTGGGTTAAATCCCTGGTACCACACAAAAATAAAAAGGGTTGGGGATGTAGCTGAGTGGTAGAGTGCCCCACTACTGCAAAAAAAAAAAGAAAAAACTCAGATAAATAATTGTGGAAGCAAACAAAAAGAAGTGGCTACCTGCCGGGCGTGGTGGCGCACGCTTGTAATCCCAGTACTTTGGGAGGCGGAGACCGGAGGATCGCGGAGACCGGAGGATCCCGGTTCGCGGCCAGCCTCAGCTCTCTCTCTCTCTCTCCCTGTCTCTCTCTCTCTCTACTTAGTGAGGCCCTCCGCAACTTTGTGAGACCCGGTTTCAAAATAAAGTATAAAAAATAGGACCGGGGGTGTAGCGCAGAGGTAGAATGCCCCTGGGTTCAATCCCCGGTACCGCAAAAAAAAAAAAAAAAAAAGGAAGTGGCTACCTCACTGAAGGAGTTGAGTTAAATATGATTAGGCATCATATTTAAGCTGGGTCCTGATGAAGAGTAAGAAGGAATTTTTCACATAAGCAGAGGAGGAATGCTTTAGGCAGATGGGAAGGCCTGTGCAAAGACAGGAGAGTCATAAAAGGACCTGGTTTTAGTCGGGTGTAGGCATAATCACAGGGCACATCTTGGGAATCTTCCCTAACACACAGGTACACCCATGTTGGCTTCTGGAGGTACTCTGAGCTCAGGCAGGTGCTGTTTTTGGAGGCGATAACTTGTCCAGTGTTTGTGGTAGTGGTGGCAATACAGAAGGATTAGGAGGGGTTCTTGGCTGTCACCCCAGTTTCGACATCCCCTGAGGAAATCTCTTGTCCCTATGCTGACCTCTCAGCAGCTTTTGCCTCCTGGAGGCAGACATTGGCTGTGAAGTTCTCTGAGCTGTGTGGATAAGAGGCACAGGGGAAATAGAGAGGAGTGTTCTGTGTGTGTGAGGGGATTAGCTAGCAGAGTGAGTGCCAGGCAGGCTCAGAGTTTCCAGGGTGGGTGAGCGAGTCCATTTGGAGGGTTGGTAAGAAGGGGAAGGTTAAACCACAGGGTCCCTGCCTGTTTCCCTCTGCTTTGCTAGTACCGTGGGATAAGGGAGCCTCCCCTCAGGTTCTCAAGCCCCAGAGTTTATAGAGTCTGGTCCCTAGGCTAAAATTAGACTCCATAGAATTTTTAGTATTGATTGGCCATTACTGTGGTAAATAGTCTGAAGCTGTATTTATTTTTAACATGGAGGTTGCCTGGTGGGTGTCACACACATCTTTAAAAGGCAGATCCTCAGCCCTGCTTAATGACTTTTCCAGTGCAGTGCAGTTCTAGTCATTGGGCCATAGTTCACCCAGCAGCAGAGAAGGCCCCCGGCTGGTCCCACTTGAGTCTGCCATTCCAATAAATGTGTGGGCTTTCCCCTCTTGTGATTTCTAGGTTCTCACCAGGTTTTTGGGCTCCTCCACTCCTATCATGTACTGGTTTCCAGCTCACTTGCTTCAAGATCAAGAGCCACTGCTGAAATCCCTAAAGACAGCACCTTGGAAGCCTTTTGTGAAGGACTCTGCACAAGGACAAAAGGTTCCCAGAAACTCCATCATGGGACTTTTGTACAACTGGAAAACCTGTTCTCCAGTCACACGATACATTCTAGGCTACTTCGTGACCTACTGGCTCCTGGGACTACTCCTACATTGCAACTTCCTGCCTTGGACATGACCTGGAGTCTCAAGGGACAGACAGGAAGCCAACTTAACTCAGGTTCTGAAAGTTAAAAGACACACTGGTACCACCTGCACTGCCCTGGGACCATCACTCTATTAGAACCTCTCTCTCTCTGCCTTTGGAGGCTGCAGAGCCACTAGAGAGCCCCCTCTAGTCCTGGCTTGGGCAAGTTTTTTTTTTTTTTTTTTTTTTTTTTTTTTTTTTGGTACAAAGGATTGGACCCAGAGGCATTCTACCCTCTAAGCTACACCCCCAGTCTTATTTTATTTCTTATTTGGAAACAGGGTCTTACTAGGTTGCTGAGAACCTCACTAATTTGCCAAGGCTGGCCTTGAACCTGTGATCCTCCTGTCTCAGCTATCCAAGTACTGGGATTACAAGTGTGTGCCACCACACCCAGCTTGGGCAAGTTTTATAGTAGTAATTATTTCTGCTATAAGTGAAAATACCTTTTTTTTTTGTTGTTGTTCCTGGGAATTGAATCCAGGGGCATTCTACCTCCAAGCTACACCCCCAGCCCTAGTTATTTTTATTTTGAAACAGGGTCTTGCTAGATTGATGAGCATCTCACTACTTGCTGAGGCTGTCCTCGAACCTGTGATCTTCCTATCCTCCTGTCTTAGCCTCCCAAGTACTGGGATTACAGGCGTGCGCAACCATGCCCAGCTTGGAAATACCTTATTTCAAGTCTAAAGTACCTAAATCTGTCTAGTCAACCAATATAGCAGACACAGTCATAAACCTGCTGCTGACCTACATATAAATTATTATTTTTGTGTGTGTGGTACTGGGGATTAAACCCAGGGGCATTCTACCTCTAAGCTACACCCCCAGCCCCATTTTTTATTCTTTATTTTGAAACAGGGTCTCACTAAGTTGCAGAAGGCCTCACTAAGCAGCTGGAGCTGGCTGCACACCTGGGATCCTCCGGTCTCAGCCTCCCAAGTACAGGGATTACAAGCGTGTGCCACCACGCCCAGCTCATGTAAATTATTTGAATGTACATTTTATCAAAGGCTCTAGCTGACAGGCTGGTAATAATCCACACATGATGCTGTAAGCCTGGAGTGTGTGGTGGTAGGAAAGTGAGAGATCTCCAAATGAGACATTTCTGAAGATGTTTTATCATGATTTATGCATTTGTTTATATGAAGAATCTCAACAAGCTGAGCATGGTGGCACTGGCCTATAAATCCCAGCTACTTGGGAGACTGAGGCAGGAGGATTGCAAGTTTGAAGCTAGCCTGAGAAACTTAGCCAAACCCTATCTAAAAATTAAAAATATAAAGAGCTGGGTGTGGTGGCACATGCCTGCAATCCTAGTACTTGGGAGGCTGAGACAGGAGGACTGCAGATTCAAGGACAGCCTCAGCAACCTAGCGAGACCTTGTTTCAAAACAAAAAATAAAATAGGGCTGGGGGTGTAGCTTGGAGGTGGAATGCCCCTGGGTTCTATCCCTAGTACCACATACACACACACATTTTTTTAAAATAAAAAATGCTGTTGGGAGCTGGGCGTGGTGGTGCACGCTTGTAATCCCAGTACTTGGGAGGCTGAGACCGGAGGATCTGGGTTTGCAGCCAGCCTCAGCTACTTAGTGAGGTCCTCCGTAACTTCGTGAGACCCGGTTTCAAAATAAAGAATAAAAAATAGGGCTGGGGGTGGAGCTCGGAGGTAGAATGCCCCTGGGTTCAATCCCTAGTACCGCAATAAAAAAAAGAGAAAAATGCTGTTGGGCATAGTAGCGTACATCTGTAATCCCAGTACTTGGGAGACTGAGACAGGAGGGTTGCAGGTTCAAAGTCTGCCTCAGCAACTTAGGCTCTCAGCAACTTAGTGAGATCCTGTTTCCAAATAAAAATAGAGAGCCGGGCATGGGGGCACATGCTTGTAATCCCAGTACTTGGGAGGCTGAGACAGGAGGATTGCAGGTTTGCGGCTAGCCTCAGCTACTTAGTGAGGCCTCCGCAACTTAGTGAGACCCTGTTTTAAAATAAAGAATAAAAATAAGGCTGGGGGTGTAGCTCGGAGGTACAATGCCCCTGGGTTCAATCCCCAGTACCGCAAAAAATAAATAAATAAAAAAATAAAAATAGGGCTGAGGGTATAACCCAGAGGTAGAAGGCCCCTGGGTTCCACCCCAGTACCACAAAAAACCAAAATAAATAAAAAATGCTGGGATATAGTTCACTGATAGAGCACTTGCCAGCATGTGTGAGCCCTGGGTTTAATCCCCAGTATGCAAAATAAATTTTACAAAGATAAATAGATTAAGCCAGGCATGGTGGCGCACGCTTGGAATCCCAGTACTTGGGAGGCTGAGACTGGAGGATCCGGGTTCGCAGCCAGCCTCAGCTACTTAGTGAGACCCTCTGCAACTTAGCAAGACCCTGTTTCAAAATAAAGAATAAAAAATAGGGCTGGGGATGTAGCTCGTAGGTAGAATGCCCCTGGGTTCAATCCCCAGTACCTCAAAAAAAAGATATATAAATTAAAAATTTTCTAGATATACATGCAACAAATTCCCCCCCCCTTTTTTTTTTACAAATGATAAGGGGCTGGAAGTATATACAGCTTAGTGGTAGAGTGCATGATGCCCTGGGATCAGTTCCCTGTACTAAAAAATAATAATTAAAATCACTTGAAGCCAGGCTTGGTGGCACATACTTGCAATCCTAGTACTTGGGAGGCTGAGACAGGAGGATCACAGCCAGCTTGAGCAACTTAGCAGGGCCCTCTGCAACCTAGTGAGACCCTGTTTCAAAATAAAAAAATCGGGCCGGGCGTGGTGGCGCACGCTTGTAATCCTAGTACTTGGGAGGCGGAGACCGGAGGATCCAGTTCGTGGCCAGCCTCAGCTACTTAGTGAGGCCCTCTGCAACTTTGTGAGACCCGGTTTCAAAATAAAGTATAAAAAATAGGGCCGGGGGTGTAGCTTGGAAGTAGAACACCCCTGGGTTCCATCCCTGGTACCACAAAAATAAATAAATAAATAAATAAATAAATAAATAAAATAAAATAGGGTTGGGGTGTAGCTAAGAGGTAAAACACTCCTGGATCCAATCCCCAGAACCACAAAAATGTGTTGGCTCAAATGTGATTTTAGCCTGGTGTGGTGGCATGCATACCTATGACCCAGCTATTTAGGAGGCTGAAGCAACTTTGAGTCCATCCTGGGCAACTTAGCAAGACCCTGTCTCAAAAAGTG
>PVJS01026621.1:10948-26967 GCA_004027185.1 Glis glis
TTTTTTTTTTTTTTGGTGGTACCGGGGATTGAACGCAGGGGCGTTCTACCTCCATGCTATACCCCCGGCCCTATATTTTATACTTTATTTTGAAACCGGGTCTCACAAAGTTGCGGAGAGCCTCACTAAGGAGAGAGAGAGAGAGGGAGAGGGAGAGAGAGAGAGCTGAGGCTGGCCGCGAACCCGGATCCTCCGGTCTCCGCCTCCCAGAGTACTGGGATTACAAGCGTGCGCCACCATGCCTGGCCTCTATTTTTTTTTATTAGTGCATTTCAGTCATACATCTTGAAGGATTTCAGGGTGGTTGACGTATACATGCACTCATACATGCACTCAATTAGCCCTCTCCAGTTCCCACCCCCCACCTCCCCCTCCCTCCTTCCCGTTTTCAGCATAGTAGTTGACTTTGATATCTTTGTGTATGTCCATCCTGTGCTCCAGTTTGTTTCCCTCTCCTTCCCTCCCATCTCCCCCAATTAGTTCGCCTTCTTCGCTTATCTGAGGTTTTCTCTCTTTGTCTGGAGTCCCTCCTGTGCGGGGTTGTGACTCATCCTCCTGTGACCTCAGCACTGGGATACTCTGTGGTGGGGCTGGGGGCTCCCCAGTGCCAGGGTGAGGGGTTCTCCGGGGGCGGGGCCCAGGCCCAGCCCTATTTTTTTAATCTTTATTTGGAAACAGGGTCTCACTAAGTTGCAGAGGACCTCACTAAGTAGCTGAGGCTGGCCGCGAACCTGTGATCCTCCTGTCTCAGCCTCCCAAGTACTGGGATTACAAGCATGCGCCACCATGCCCAGCTTAGAAAAAGTGATTTTAGAAGAAAGTGTCTCCATTTCTTCTGCTTTCAACAACTAGAAGAAACTCTTCCACCTCCCAGTTGTGACTCTTAGGAGACCAAAGTGTCCTTTCCTCTGAACGAGGAGAGCAGCTACACTGGGTAGGCTCACCGCGGTGACTGGCTTTCCTGCCATCCTCAGCGCCTGTGCTTGCTCGATGGTAGACTTGGGTCAGAGGGACCAGCACAGCAGCATGAATGGGTAGATCCCGCGCAGCATGATCGTGACCTTGCTGAGCACTTTTTGCCTGTTCCTTGAGCCAGGTATGAGTGCGGCTCTATCACACCCCTCGTTTCTTTTTCTGCCATCATTCCTCTTATTTCCAATTTGAGCCAGAAATTCCAATAAGCAGAAACTCTTCAAAACAGATGGGTAATCAGCAGCAGCTTCTGGAAAGCCCTGAGAGCTGGAATTTGGACACACTCCCTCTGACCATGACAGAAAGCTCAACTTGCCAGCTAAAGGGAAGCTCCTGGCTGAGGCCCAGCACCCTCCGTGGGAGCCTCCGGCCAGCCTGGCCAATGAGCATTCCCGCCCGTGGCCGCAGCTCTAGCCTGGCCGGGTGTTTGGTCCAGAGTCAAATGCTTCTGAAAACATACACAGATCGGGGCAGCCCTCTGCCTTCTGCCAAGACACCAGTGCCCTTCTTGGCAAAAGATGATCACCCCTGCCCTAGTGTCCCGCCAGCTGGCAGAAACTGTTCCCTCTCCTCATCAACAGCTGCAAATCCAGGGACTTCCACCTGGTGTGCAGGGGCGGGGGGGGGGCTGTTTCAGCTCTGTTGCCAAGTTAGGAGCACTAGCCTCTGCCCCCTTTGGGAGATAATCAAGATTGATTGCTCCCCTACTGGAAGAGGTGATTGAAACCCCACAGGGCTGGTGTAATTTCACTGCCTTGGTGGTCTCAGCATAACTGTCACACTAGAGCGCATCAGAAACTACCTCAACACCCCAGCTACCTGGTGCAACCTGGAGAAGGACATGGTTTTCTCCCTGACCTTGGAAGGAGGTCTACTTGCTGGTCTCTAAGGATCTAAGGAATGAGCTGATTTTATGGCCAGCAGCTGTCCTTTTACCATCCTATTAACGGTCTTTAATAGTCTGGAAGAGGGACCTGAAGGGCCCAAGGCAGGAAGCTTCCTGTTTACCCTGAGGTCTAACAATGCTGCACCTGGGTTGGGCGTCTACAATTTCAGAGAAAAGTCATTTCCTTCTGAGACCCTGCTAAAACAGAAACCAGACGCTTCACGTACCTAGAAGCTGAGGGTTTTTTGTTCTTTAATGAAGGTGGGAGGAGAGGGAGTATTTGACATGTCTTTACCAGTCTCCCTGGAAAAAGAAGGTCACTCCTTTTTTTGAACAGACCCACTCACCTTCACCTAGAAATGTAATATGTGCAGGTCCAAGAAACTCGAAATTGGTTCTTTCAGCAACTGTTTGTTAATGCCTATTTTAGGAGATCAAAGAAGACTCACCTATGCCTCCTGTCCTCAAATAACTGTCTAATGAGTTGTTAGCAGATACACAGAAACCTTAAGGTAGAAAGTGATAAATTTGGGGGAGTTAAAGAACATCTAAACTTCTTGCTCTCTGTCTCAGATTGAATGTGTGTGTATGTGTGTGTGTGTGTGTTGCTGGAGATTGAACCTAGGACCTCACATTTATACCACTGAGTTGTACCCCCAGCCCTTTAAAAAAAAAAAGTCTTTTTTTTTTTGAGGTCTTAATTTGAGAATTTTGTGTGTGTGTGTGTGTGTGTGTGTGTGTGGTACCGGGGATTGAACCCAGGAGCATTTTACCTCCAGGCTACACCCCCAGCCCTATTTTTTTTCTTTATTTTGAAACAGGGTCTAACTAAGTTGTGGAGGGCCTCACTAAGTAGCTGAGGCTGGCCGCGAACCCGGATCCTCCTGTCTCAGCCTCCCAAGTACTGGGATTACAAGCATGTGCTACCACACCCGGCTTGAGGATCTTTTAAAGGTCTTAATTTGGAGACAGAGTTGGGTGTGGTGGTACACGCCTATAATCCCAGTACTTGGGAGGCTGAGACAGAAGGATCCCAGGTTTGAGACCAGCCTCAGCAATTTAGTAAGACCTTCAGCAACCTAGCAAGACCCTGTTTCAAAATAAAAAAATAAATAAAATGGGACTGGGGGTATAGCTCAGAGGTAGAATTTCCCTGAGTTCAATCCCTAGTACCATAAAAAAACAACAAAAAAAATTTTTTTTTTTGCGGTACCGGGGATTGAACCCAGGGGATTTCTACCTCTGAGCTACACCCCCGGCCCTATTTTTTATACTTTATTTTGAAACTGGGTCTTACGAAGTTGCGGAGGGCCTCACTAAGTAGCTGGGGCTGGCCGCGAACCGGGATCCTCTGGTCTCCACCTCCCAAATACTGGGATTACAAGCGAGCGCCACCATGTCCGGCTGCCAAAGAAAATTTTTGAGACAAGGTCTCACTAAGCTACCCAGGCTGGCCTGGAACTTGTAATCCTACTGAGTAGCTGGGATTACAGGTGTGCACCACCATGCCCAGCTCTACTTAAACTCTGTGTGTGTGTGTGTGTGTGTGTGTGTGTGTGTGTGTGTGTGTTATTGGGGATGGAACCCAGGGGCATTCTACCTATGAGCTACACCCCTAGCCCTATTTTATTTTTTATTTTGAAACAGGGTCTCACTCAAGTTGCTGAGAGCCTCACTAAATTGCTGAGACTAGCCGCAAACCTGCAATCCTCCTGTCTCAGCCTCTCAAGTACTGGGATTACAGACATGTGCCACTATGCCCAGCTTCTATTTTTTTTTTGAAACAGGATCTCACTAAGTTGCTGAGGGTCTTGCTAAATTGCTGAGGTTGGCCAAGAACCTTCGATCCTCCTGCCTCAGCCTTCCAAGTATTGGGATTACAGGCATGCACCACTGTGCCTGGCTAAAACTGCCATTTTATATGAGATACTCAAGCATCCTTGGGCTTTTTATTCCTTCCAGGGTCTTGGAACCAATGCTTTCTGGATATCAAAGGACAGTTGTACTATCTACCTCATAGATATGAATAATCACACTCTCTCATAGGGTAGTGAGAATTAAATGTTACTACACAAAAAGTATTTAGGACAGTGCTAACAGGATAGTTGCATTTGGACATGTTGAGTTTACACTGCCAGCAGCACATTCATGTTCCAGGGAAGGGGAACTGGATGCAAGGAAGGGGTCAGGGAGCCATCCACGCAGACATGATACACACTGTAAACTTGCCATTGGATAGGATTGTCAAAAGGAAGACTATAGAGAAGACAGAGGCCTATAAGACTGGGCAAGTGACTCAACTTCTCTAAAAATGCTTTCTCATCTATATCGTGGGGTGGCATCTACTACATAGAGTAGTTATGAGAATAAAGCACTTAGCACAATGCCGGGCCTATTGTAAGAATTTCATTATTATTTTCATTATCATTAAAGGACTAGAAACAAATATTGTTGGGGGTGGGGGAGAGAGTTTCAGCCAGGCACATGCCTATAATCCCAGTACTTGGGAGGCTGAGACAGGAGGATTGCAAGTTCGAGACCAGCCTCAGCAATTAGTGAGACCCTGTTTCTAAATAAAAAATAAAATAGGACTGGGGGTGTAGCTCAGAGGTAGAATGCCCCTGGGTTCAATTCCCAGTACCACAAATACATACATACATACATAATACATAATAGGACTGGAGGTGTACCTTGGAATGCCCCTGGGTTCAATCCTCAGGAACACACACACAAAGATTAAAGAAAGGAAGCAGGTGCACCACTGTAATCCCAGAACCTGGGAGGCTGAGATAGGAGAATTGCAGGTTCAAGGCCAGCCTCAACAATTTAGTGAGACCCTCAGTAATTTAGCAAGACTGTTTCTTTTTCTTTTTTTTTTTTTTTTTGCGGTACTGGGGATTGAACCCAGGGGTATTCTACCTCTGAGCTATAACCCCAGCCCTATTATTTTTTATTCTTTATTTCAAAACAGGGTCTCAGTAAGTTGCGGAGGGCCTCACTAAGTAGCTGAGGCTGGCCACGAACCCAGATCCTCCGGTCTCAGCCTCCCAAGTACTGGGATTACAAGCGTGCGCCACCATGCCCGGCTGCAAGACTCTGTTTCAAAATAAAAAATAAACAGGGCTGGGGTATAGCTCAGAGATAGAATTCCCCTGGGTTCAATCCCCAATACGAAAAATTTCAAATAGAACTGGGCACCTTGTATTTTTATGTGCTAAATCCGGCTTCCCTACTGGGAAGTGGTTCAGGAAAATTATATTCAAGAATATAGATATTTGTATGTCACAGTCTGCCTTACTGAGCCAAGTACCTTTTTCCTCACAGAATATACTCACCCTTTCTCAAGGGAAATAACCCCAAATTCCATCTAGTCATTATATTCAGCTCAGTCTCAATCGGCTTCAGATATGGTTCCTCATGGTGATTTATGCACTAAAAGAACAAAGTATTTGCACTTCACAAACACACCCAGTCTACAGTGGCAGAGAAGAAAAGAATAACCAGTTTGGCCTCCCTTCAGAAGAGAGCAGGGAGACGTCTGGCAGTCTCTGGTCCAAAGCCCTCTGAACTCCCATTGATCAGGCATGGCGAACCCCTTCCCCGGGCTCTTGATGAGACCTGATCTCTTATAGGAAGGATTCCTTTGTCCATTGTTCTCCAGGAGCCTCCCCGAGCCCTCCCTCAGAGACGTTCTTGTTTGTTGATTACCCTTCATGGCCACCTCTGAGAAGGGCTTTGGGGAGTGTGGCCTCCTCGGAGAATGCTCAGCTTTCACCACCCTCTTCCCTCCAGTCCCAGGCTTCGTGTGTGTGTTAAAGTATATGTGAAATTTAGCATTTTATTTTATTTTATTTTATTTTATTTTGCGGTACCGGGGATTGAACACAGGGGCGTTCTACCTCCGTGCTACACCCCCGGTCCTATATTTTTATGCTTTATTTTTGAAACCGGGTCTCACGAAGTTGCAGAGGGCCTCACTAAGTAGAGGGAGAGAGAGAGAGAGAGAGAGAGAGAGAACGCGCGCGCGCATGCGCGCTGAGGTTGGCCGCGAACCCTGATCCTCTGGTCTCCGCCTCCCAAAGTACTGGGATTACAAGCGTGCGCCACCACGCCCGGCTCTGAAATTTAGCATTTTAAACATTTTATGTTTTATTTTAATTTTTGGTTACTGGGGGTTGAACTCAACGGCATTCTAACTCTGACCTACCCTGCTCCAGCCCTTTTTAGTTTTTATTTTTATTTATTTGTTTATTTATATTTATTTCTGCAGTACAGGGGATTGAACACAGGGGCATTTTACCTCCGAGTTACACCCCCAGCCCCATTTTTTAGTCTTTATTTTGAAACAGGGTCTCACTAAGTTGCGGAGGGCCTAAGTAGCTGAGGCTGGCCGCAAACCCAGATCCTCTGGTCTCCACTTCCCATGTACTGGGATTACAAGCATGCGCCACCACGCCCGGCTCTCTGTTTTCTTCCAAGGATTTCATAGTTTTAGCTCCTACATTTAGGTCTCTGATCCATTTTGTGTTAATTTTTTTTTTTTTTTTTTGCGGTACCAGGGATTGAACCCAGGGGCTTTCTACCTCTGAGCTACACCCCCGGCCCTATTTTTTTATACTTTATTTTGAAACCAGGTTTCACGAAGTTGCTGAGGGCCTCACTAAGTAGCTGAGGCTGGCCGCGAACCTGGATCCTCCAGTCCCTGCCTCCCAAGTACTGGGATTACAAGCGTGCGCCACCACGCCCGGCTTGTGTTAATTTTTGTATATAGTATAATGGTCCAACTTCATTCTTTTTCTTTTGTTTTTTAATACTGGGGATTGAACCCAGAGGCATTCTACCTTCGAGCAACACCCTGAGTCCTTTTTTATTTTTCTGTTTAGAAACAGGGTCTCATAATGTTGCTGACAGTCTCACTACTTGCTGAGGATGCCCTTGAACCTGTGATGTTTTGGTTTGGAGAAGGTCATGGTACAACTTTCTTCAGTTGTCCTGAATCCAGGTTCATCTGACACCAGCCGCCTCCACCATGCTGCCCAAGTTCGACCCCAAGGAAATCAAAGTTGTGTCCCTGAGATGCACCGGTGGCGAGGTTGGCACCACATCTGCCCTGGCCCTTGGCGAATGTAAGGACCTGAGGAACACAGTGAAACCGACCATTCAGAACAGACAGGCCCAGACTGAAGTGGTACCTTCTGCCTCTGCCCTGATCGTCAGAGTCCTCAAGGAGCCACAGAGACACAGAAAGAAACAGAAAAACATTAAACACAGTGGAAATATTGTTTTGATGAGATTTTCAACATTATCCGACAGATGCAATACTGATCTTTAGCCAGAGAACTTTCTGGAACCATCAAAGAGATCCTGGGTATCGCCCAGTCTGTCTGTGGGCTGCAATGTTGGTGGTCGCCACCCTCGTGACATCAACAGTGGTACAGTAGAATGCCCAGCTAGTTAAAGAAATACAAAGGAAAATATTTCAATAAAGGATCATCTGACAAAAAAAAAAAGATTTGCTGGATCATATGGTAATTCTGTTTAACTCCCTCTCTCCCCATGTTGCCCATAGCAACATAGCCAAAACTGGTCTTGAAGTCCTGAACTCAAGGGGTCCTCTTTTTTTTTTTTTTTTCGATACTGGGGATTGAACCAGGGGCGTTTTACCTCCAAGCTATACCCCAGGCCATATTTTTTTATACTTTATTTTGAAACCGGGTTTCACGCAGTTGCGGAGGCCTCACTAAGTAGCTGAGGCTGGCCGTGAACCCGGATCCTCCGGTCTCCGCCTCCCAAGTACTGGGATTACAAGTGTGCGCCACCACGCCTGGCTCTGTTTTCTTCTAAGGGTTTCATAGTTTTAGCTCCTATATTTAGGTCTCTGATCCACTTTGTGTTAATTTTTATATATAGTATAATGGTCCAACTTCATTCTTTTTCTTTTGATTTTTGATACTGGGGATTGAAGCCAGAGGCATTCTACCTTCGATCAACACCCTGAGCCTTTTTTTATTTTTTTGTTTAGAAACAGGGTCTCACAATGTTGCTGACAGTCTCACTACTTGCTGAGGCTGCCCTTGAACCTGTGATCCTCCTGTCTCAGCCTCCCAAGTACTGGGATTACAGGTATGTGCCACTATGCCTGGCCCCATATCTGGTGTGTATGTGTGTGTGTGTGTGTGTGTGTGTGTGTGTATGTGCGCACACGCTACTGGAGATTGAACCCTGGGGCAGTGTACCTCTGAGGTACATCCCCAGCACTATTTTATTTTATAGTTTGAAACAGGATCTCACTAAGTTGCTGAGGGCCTCGCTAAATTGCTGAGGCCAGCTTTGAACCTGCAATCCCCCTGTCTCATCTTCCCAAGTATAGGTATGCACCACCACACCCAGCTATTGTTTTCTTTTTTTTTTTTTAACAGGTTTCACTAAGTTGTGGAGGGCCTTGCTAAATTGCTGAAGCTGGCTGCAAACCTGTGATCCACTTTTCTCAGTCCCCCAAGTACTAGGATTATAGGAGTTCACCACTACGCCTAGCTTAATATTTACTTTATTTACTAATTTATTTTTTGTGTGGTACTGGGGATTGAACCCAGGGGCGTTCTACCTCTGAGCTATACCCCCAACCCTATTTTATGTTTTTGTTTTGTTTTTGTTTTTTTTTTCGGTACTGGGGATTGAACCCAGTGGCATTTTACCTCCAAGCTACACCCCCGGCCCTATTTTTTATCTTTTATTTTGAAACCGGATTTCACGAAGTTGTGGAGGGCCTCACTAAGTAGCTGAGGCTGGCCGCGAACCCGGATCCTCCGGTCTCAGCCTCCCAAGTACTGGGATTACAAGCATGCGCCACATGCCCGGCCCTATTTTATGTTTTATTTTGAAACAGGGTCTCACTAAATTACTGAGGCTGGCCTTGAACCTGTGATCGTTCTGTCTCAGTCTCCCAAGTACTGGGATTACAGGCGTGCCCCACCATACCTGGCATTATTTTTTAGTTTGAAGTAGGGTCTTGCTAAATTGCTGAGGGCCTCACTAAATTGGATCAGACTCCCAAGTAGTAGGATTACAGACATGTGCCACCACGAAAGGCTAAAATTTCTTTTTCTTTTCTTTTTTTTGGGGGGGGATTGAACCCAAGGGCATTCTACCTCTGAACTACATCCCCAGCCCTTTTTTATTTTTGGTTTTTTGAAACAAGGTCTTGCTACATTGCTAAGAGTTTCACTACTTGCTGAGGCTGTCCTCAAACCTGTGATCCTCCTGTCTCAGCCTCCCAAGTACTGGGATTACAGGCATGCACCACCATGCCCAGCTGAGATTGATTGATTTTAAGGAATTGTTTTTCGTGATTATAGAGGCTGGCAAATCCAAAATCTGTAGGAGAGGCTAGAAGCTGAAGACCTGTGGAATAGCTCATGTCATAGTGTCTAAAGACCCCTTCTGGCAGAATTTCCTCCTTCTTGAAGGAAGTCGATCATTTTTCTATTAAGACCTCAACTACAGAGGATAATTTGCTTTACTCAAAGACTACTGATTTTAATTAATTAATTAATTAATTTTTGCGGTACTGGGCATTGAACCCAGGGGCACTCTACCTCCAAGCTACACCCCCAGCCTTATTTTTTTTTTCTTTCTTTCTTTCCTTCCTTCCTTCCTTCCTTTCTTTCTTCTTTCTTATTTATTTATTTATTTTTGTGTGGTATCGGGGATTGAACCCAGGGGCGTTCTACCTCCGCGCTACACCCCCGGCCCTATTTTTTATACTTTATTTTGAAACCGGGTCTCACGAAGTTGCGGAGGGCCTCACTAGGTAGAGAGAGAGAGAGAGAGAGAGTGAGACAGGGAGAGAGAGAGAGAGCTGAGGCTGGCCGCAAACCCGGATCCTCCAGTATCCGTTTCCCAAAGTACTGAGATTACAAGCATGCGCCACCACGCCCGGCCTTTTATTCTTTATTTTTGAACAGAGTCTCACTAAGTTGCAGAGGGCCTCACTAAGTAACTGAGGCCGGCCATGAACCTGCAATCCTCCTGTCTCAGCCTCCCAAGTACTGGGATTACAAGCATGAGCCACCATGCCTGACTAAGTCTACTGATTTTAATGCTTATTTCATCTAAAAAACATGTTCACACCAGGCGTGGTAGCACATGATTGTAATCCCAGTACTTGGGAGGCTGAGACAGGAGGATTGCAGGTTTTCGGCCAGCCTCAGCAACTTAGTGAGACACTGTTTCAAAATAAAAAAAGAATAAAATAGGACTGGGGGTGTAGCTTGGAGATAGAATGTCCCTGGGTTCCATCCCCAGTACCACACACACAAAAATAAAATAAAAATAAAAAATATGTTCACAGGGGCTGGGGGTGTGGTCCAATGGGAGAGTACATGCTTAGCCTGCACAAGGCCCTGGGTTCAATCCCCACACCCCAAAATATATGTTCACAGAAACATCATGTGTGTGTGTGTGTGTGTGTGTGTGTGTGTGTGTGTGTGTGTGTATGTGTGTTACTAGGGATTGAACTCAGGGGTGTTCTACCTCCAAGCTACACCCCCAGCCCTTTTTACTTTTTTTATTTTGAAACAGGGTCTCACTAGGTTGATGAGAGTCTTGCTAAAATGGTAAGGCTGGCCTCAAATCTGTGATCCTTCTGTTTCAGCCTTCTAAGTACTGGAATGACAGGTATGTGCCACCACACCTGACTTATTTTTTATTTTGAAACAGGGTCTCACTAAATTGCTGAGGGCCTCACTAATTTGCTGAGGCTGGCTGCAAACCTGTAATCCTCCTGTCTCAGCCTCCTAAGTACTGGGATTACAGTGCATGCCACTACGCCCAGCCTTTTTCAGAATTCTTTTTTTTTGTGTGTGTGTGGCACTGGGGATTGAACCCAGGGACATTCTACCTCTGAGCTACACTCCCAGCCCTATTTTTTATTCTTTATTTTTGAAACAGGGTCTCACTAAGTTGCAGAGGGCCTCACTAAATAGCTGAGGCTGGCCACGAACCTGTGATCCTCCTGTCTCAGCCTCCCAAGTACTGGGATTACAAGCGTGCGCCACTGCACCCGGCTAACCCAGGGGCATTCTACCTCGAGCTACACCTCCAGCCCTATTTAAAAAAAAATTTTTTTTGAAACAGGGTCTTGCTAGATTGATGAGAGTCTCACTACTTGCTGAGGTTGTCCTTGAACCTGCGATCCTCCTATCTCAGCCTCCCAAGTACTGGGATTACAGGGGTGCACCACCATGCCTGGCTTTTCAGAATTCTTTATAAAGATACTGAGCTAGCCCCAGATCCACCCTTCTGTTCTCTGCAATGAGATACTGTAGCTGGAACTCTGCAAATCTTGTGTCAGCAAGCTCTGTGTTTGGCTCTGCTAATAAGGGCCACTAGAGGGAGAGAGTGGGGCGGGAGGAAGAAGAAAGGACTTGGTCCTTCAGTTTGCTTCCTGTGAGGGCCACCCTAGTAACACTGCTCCATCCTGGCAGCAACAGGGCCTTCCTGTAGCAACAGCTGAATCCACTTTGAAGTTTTTCCAACCAATGCAGAACCAGCTCCTTGATGCCCCCCTCAGAGACGCCAGCACTGTCTGGGAAGTACCTGCTCCGCAGAGGTCTGGGTTCCCCCAAACTCTGAGGTACTAGATGCCAACATCAAATTTAGAGGATTGAGTACAAGCTGTGCAGGTCCCCTCTAGGTTTTGCACATTTTTTTGTTGGTTAGTTGGTTGCTTGCTTGCTTGCTTGGTTTTTTAGTACTGGGAATTGAACCCAGAGGCATTCTAATTCCAAGTTACACCCCCAGCCTGATTATTTTGTTTCTTATTTGGAAACAGGGTCTCACTAAGTTGCAGAAGGCCTTGTTAAATTGCTGATGGCGGCTTTGAACTTGTGATCCTCCTGTCTCAGCCTCCCAAGTACTGGGATTACAAACGTGTGCCACCATGCCCAGCTAAGTTTTAGTAATTCTAAACCTTCCCCTTTGTTCTTTCTCCCAGCCCTGGGAGTTACTGATGCTATCTGCTGTCTGTTGCTGCCTCTATGATATTCAGAGGGTTTTAAAAAAAAACTTACAGTTATCTGTTATAGTTAACAATTCCATACTTAGTTAACCATCTTTATATATTAAATTTCCTCTGTCAATAATTGGTGTGGTTTCTGTTGCATTGACTAAGACCCTGACTGATACAGAAATTAGTATTAGGAGTGGTCCCAGGAAATAGACACCCCAAAAGAGATTAGGAAACTGGCTTGGTTGTGTCACTGGGTTTGAACGTGCTGAGCTAGTTGCCAATGTGAAGGGCGATGCTGTCAATTTGCGACATGCTGTGGCATCACAGTTATTCAGGTTATCACCCGTGGCTATTTGTAATGAAGTGCCAACTAAAGCAAGTGTCTTGGGGGCCCAAGTGGCCACTGCACTTGACTGTGACGGCAGTGATGGTGACTGTGAGGACTGTGGCATGGGACAGATTCTTCTGATCACATTAGAGTTCTTGCAGAAAGATAATGGAAAGCTCATGTCTTTATAGCTCAGGTCAAGTCATGGTCAGAGAACTGCAGAGCTTCCATGCTAGCCAGAAAAGAATGTCTTATTTCTTGTAGCCACCAGACTTATTTGCTTTTCTTTTTCCCTTCCTTCCTTCCTTCCTTCCTTCCTTCCTTCCTTTCTTCCTTTCTTTCTTTTTTGTGGTGCTGGGGATCGAACCCAGACATATTCTACCTCCAAGCTACATCCCCAGCTCTATTTTTTTTCCGGTACTAAGGATTGAACCCAGGGGCATTCTACCTCTGAGCTATACCCCCAGTCCTATTTTTTTATTCTTTATTTTTAAACAGGGTCTCACTAAGTTGCAGAGGGTCTCACTAAGTAGCTGAGCCTGATTGTGAACCTGTGATCCTCCTGTCTCAGCCTCCCAAGTACTGGGATTACAAATGTGCGCCACCACGCCCGGCCCCAGCTCTATTTTATTTTATTTTATTTTATTTTATTTTATTTTATTTTATTTTTTGCGGTACTAGGGATTGAACCCAGGGGTGTTCTACCACCGCGCTACACCCCCGGCCCTATTTTTTTTATACTTTATTTTGAAACCGGTCTCACGAAGTTGCAGAGGGCCTCACTAGGGAGAGAGAGAGAGAGAGAGAGAGAGAGAGAGAGGGAGAGAGCTGAGGCTGGCTGCGAACCCAGATCCACCGGTCTCTGCCTCCCAAAATACTGGGATTACAAGCGTGTGCCACAACGCCCGGCTTTATTTTTTATTTGGAAACAGGGTCTTGCTAAGTTGCTGAGGCTGGCTTCAAGTCTGTGGTCCTCCTGACTCAGCCTCCCATGTACTGGGATTACATGTGTGTTCCACCATGCCTGGTGGTTTATTTGCTTTGAATAAAACACAAACATGTGCATGTTGCAGAATTACATCAGTTGAATTCACAGCTTAACTAAGTCTTTCCTGTGGATGGGAAGAGGTAGGACCCTGAAACTTGGAATGGGGACATATGATTTGACTCAAGACAAAGCTGAAAATCTCTGATTCCTTTTCTCTCGGAACTTCCTTTGCCAGAGCAGGGAGACCAGCTTGTGTCTGAGGAGACCAGCTGGCCCTTGCTTGAAAACTCTGTAGCCAGTAATGGGCGTGGTGGCACATGCCTATAATCCTAATACTTGGGAAGCTGAGACAGGAGGATGTCAGGTTCGAGGCCAGCCTCAGCAATTTAGTGAGACCCTGTTTCAAAATAAAAAAATAAAATCAGGCTGGGGGTATAGTTTGGGGGTAGAATGCCCCTGGGTTAATCTCCAGTATAAAAAACAAACTGTAATATTCTTTTTGTGTGTGTGTGGTACTGGGGATTGAACCCAGGGGCATTCTACCTCCTAGCTACACCCCCAGCTCTATTTTATTTTTATTTGGAAATAGGGTCTTGCTAGGTTGATGAGAGTCTCACTACTTGCTGAGACTGTCCTGGAACCTAGGATCCTCCTGTCTCAGCCTCCCAAATACTGGGATTCCAAGCGTGCCCCACCACGCCCAGCTACAAACTGTAATATTCTCTCCTGGGGCAGAAGACATGCTTTGTCTCACAAAGACATGCCAATTCTTATCAGGATCCACTGAGACTATCCTTTCTTGCCACTAGACCCACAACTAGAGTCAAATCTCAGCATTCTCCAAGAGGGCAAGTACAATATCTGACTCCTGATTAAATAACTTATACAGTAAGGTTTTGCTGATATGTAGACAGAAATCTGGGGAATACATGCAGGAATAAATTCTAAGAGGGTGGAATACAACTGGACTGAGCCAGATGTATTGATGTGTATGTCCTCATCAGAGATTCTCAATTTACAGTGTTATTTTACACAGCCACAAGTGGTTTACTTGACTGGTTGGCCAAAAATTCGACTCAATGGTATCCATTTTGTGTGTGTGTTGGGGGGGGGTACTGGGGATTGAACCCAGGGGCACTCTACCACTGAGCTACGCCCAGCCCTTTTTATTTTTGTTTTTATTTTTTATTTTGAAACAGGGTCTTGCTAAGTCGCTGAGGGTTGATTCCTCAACTCAGGATCAGTGGGGTCCTTGGCTTATGTGATGGAAAAGAATTTCAGCATGCACCAGAGAGCTAGACTGAGGTTTATTTAGGAAAGTAAGAAACACGTGTAAGAGTGAGAGAGAGGTGCTTTGGGAATGTACAGCTCTTCTTTTATTGGGGACTTTCACGAGGGATGGACAAATGGCGAGCATGCGAGGGGTGAGCTTGCTCCCCTTGATTTACTGGACCTTTTAAGAATTTAGGCCTAGACTTCTCTTATCAGTCTAACATACATTCTGAATTGGCTAGCAAAATACATGCACCAATTACCTGGACATATAGTGCTCTAACATTTACTGGATCTTTTATTTACTGGACCTTTTAGGATTTAGGTCTGAAGGAAAACAGACCTTCAGGGTGAAGGTGAGGCCCATTGTGGAGTTTTTAGATTTAAAGCTACAATCTTCCTTTTCTTCTCTGCTTGTCACCTTTCTTTCTTTTTTTTTTTTTTTTTTTTTTTGTGGTACCGGGGATTGAACCCAGGGGTGTTCTACCTCCGAGCTACACCCCTGGCCCTATTTTTTATTCCTTATTTTCAAACTGGGTCTCACGAAGTTGCGGAGGGCCTCACTAAGTAGCTGAGGCTGGCTGCGAACCCGGATCCTCCGGTCTCCGCCTCCCAAGTACTGGGATTACAAGCATGCGCCACCACGCCCGGCCTTCTGCTTGTCACCTTTCTACTTATTACTTTTTACTTCTCCTATCCTAACTCACTGCTAAATTGCTGATGCTGTCCTCCAATCTGTGATCCTCCTGTCTCAGCCTCCCGAGTACTGGAATTAAAGGAATGCCCTACCATAACCAGCTAATGAGGTTGAGATGTGAGATATTCACTGGAATGATGTAGATAATAAAATTCAAAGGACTAGAGAGAAAATAATTGTAATAGATTCATGATCTATGACCTGCACACCCTCTGTCCCCCAGGAGGGCCCAGCAGCCAGTGTGTTCACGGCAGCATTGAGACGCCTTGGAGCCTTGCTCGGAGTGCTCGGGCTGGCTCTCCTCTATAGCTCAGCAAGGGTGGCTGGAGATGCTGCCATGGAGAAGGCCCTGATTTCAGTGGCAGCGACATGATCTCAGGCCAGGAGAGGAGGAGTATGCTTGACTGACAAAGATAAGGTGGGTACATTTTCCATCAGGAGCAAGAGTCTGCCTGGGCGTGGTGGCACATGCCTGTAATCCCAGTACTAGGGAGGCTGAGATAGGAGGATCGCAGGTTCAAGGCCAGCCTCAGCAATTTAGTGAGACTCTTAACAACCTAGCAAGACCCTGTTTCAAAACAAAGCCAAGAGCCGGGCATGGTAATCCCAGTACTTTGGGAGGCGGAGACCGGAGGATCCGGGTTCGCGGCCAGCCTCAGCTCGCGCTCTCTCTCTCTCTCTTCCTTTCTCTCTCTCTCTCTCTCTCTCTCTCTCTACTTAGTGAGGCCCTCCGCAACTTTGTGAGACCCGGTTTCAAAATAAAGTATAAAAAAATAGGGCCGGGGGTGTAGTGCGGAGGTGGAACGCCCCTGGGTTCAATCCCCGGTACCACAAAAAAAAAAAAAAACAAAGCCAAAAAAAGGTGGG
>PVJS01026622.1:0-26852 GCA_004027185.1 Glis glis
TTTTTTTTTTTTTTTTTTTTGCAGTCCTGGGGATTGAACCCAGGGGCGTTCTACCTCTGCGCTACACCCCCGGCCCTATTTTTTTTATACTTTATTTTGAAACCGGGTCTCACGAAGTTGGGGAGAGCCTCATTAGGTAGAGAGAGAGAGAGACAGGGAGAGAGAGAGAAAGAGAGCTGAGGCTGGCCGCGAACCCGGATCCTCCTGTCTCAGCCTCCCAAGTACTGGGATTGCAAGCGTGCGCCACCACGCCCAGCTCTGTTTCCCAATTTAGAAGGTTCAACTTATTCTTCATACAAAAGGGAAGAGCCCTCTCCTGGACATCTAGACACTATCCTGCCCATGTCCACACGGTCTGTCAGCAAGTGCTGTGTCAGGGCAAGAGCCATGTCTAGCGTATGATTCTGTGGTTTCCGCTCCCGTGTCGTGACCCACATGGGCGCTCAATAAATGTTGGATCAAAGTGAATCGCTTTCCACTGCATTTATTGGCACACGTACCCTGGTGGGTCAAGATCCATCTCTTTTTGCAGTGCTCAGTGGTTTTCTTTCTGAATGCATTCCCAACCAGGCCAGAGTTGTAGAATGTCTGTGAAAATTGTTCACAGCTTGCAAAACAAGGAAGTGATGTGATTGTATTATTGTACCGCCGCCATGTTCCAGGTTTACAAATCAAGGAAATTCCACTTACGTTGTATGAATGGATATTCCTTCTCTTTTGTTCTCTTTTGCCTGCCCTTCCTCCCTCCCTCCTTTTCTTCCCTTCCTTTTTTCCCTCCCCTCCTTCTCTCTTTTTCTTTTCCTACCTGCTCCCTCCCTCTCTTTCTTTTTTCCCTGCCCTCTTTTTCTCTCTCCCTCCCACTCTCCCTTCCCTTCTTTCTTCCCCTCTTCCCCCCCTCTCTCCTCTTTCTTTTACTCTCTTCCTAACAAAGCTCTCTTGTGAAGCTCAGACACTTGTAACAGGATCAACAAGCAGTGATGGGCTGTCTTTTCCAGCCCTGCAAAGCCAGACAAATGCAGCCTCAGAAGCCTGGCCACCTACCTCCATTGAGGAAAGTGTCAACAAGTGTGAACGGAATCAAGGCTGGCCCTGCTCTCTGTGGGCGATGGCCGTGGCCCTAGCAGCAGGAACACTGCGTCCCAGCTCCAGGCTTTCAGTTCTCTCTATAGCTTAATGGCTCACAGACCTTTTCTGAGACAGCCAGATAACAATGTACCTTTTTGACAGCCTGACTAGTTTTTTCCTTCAGTTGAAATCTCAAACTGTACTGTATAAAACATTCTGTTTCCTATTGTCCCCTCAACAAGGCCTGAATAGCCTGGCAAGGGCTCCTGCAGTCCTCATTTATTTCCTTGGATCCCCCTCCCCCAGTAAAAGAATAAGGGGAAGGAAGAGCCTAAGGTCCAGGGATTGCAAGATGGCTGGTAAAGGCCTCTGTGTGAGGTCCCGGGGAAGATAATCTCATTGTAAAGATCTGGGTGACTGGAATTTCCCTTCCTCCCATCCCTCCCACAGATGTCCCCCTCCCCAACATCCTGCTAATACAAATCCTTAAGCATTAAGTCAGGCGGAAAATGAGTCTACTCTACATTTATCTTCCTGAATGGCAGTCAACTCCCGCTTAATCTTTCAACATATATTTGTTCAATGGATCAACAGATTGTGTAAGCAGCATGACGGCTGGGTTTAGCAATGTGTCTGCTCATGTTTGGTTTGTGCTGAACCATTGACCATTTTGTTTGTGAATCCATCATAAATTATATCTCTGAGTTACCCAGCACCAGGGATGGGGACAGAGGGCGGTGCTCATACAGGCGGAAAGACTTTTTTAGTCACTGTAATTTTTCAGCATTGGGAATGCTGACTTGTTTTATCTTGTGAATGCTTTTTTTGTCCCTAATCTTTTCAAAGTAGAGAACCTTAAATTTGTTTCCTTCTTTTCCCAAAGATGTCTCTTACTCATTCTTCTGCTATTCTTTCCCTATTAAAATAAAAACAACTTTCAGGATACAGAGTTAAGTAATAAAATATGAATAAGAAGGTCAAGAATGAAAAATCTTGTGACTTTCCTAATTCCGACTTTTCCAACTTCCTATATGACCATATTGGTACAAATCACTGCTGCTCAAAAAATGAGAAGAATTAATTTAGGTATTAAAAGATTGGGAAGTTAATCACTGAATTGTGGCACATCTGATTTGACCTTTTTTTTTTTTTATTTGTGGTACTGGGGGTTGAACCCAAAGGCATTCTACCTCTGAGCTACACCCCCAGCCCTATTTTTAAATTTTATTTTGAAACAGGGTCTCTCTAGGTTGATGAGAGTCTCACTACTTGCTGAGGTTGTCCTCGAACCTGTGATCCTCCTGTCTCAGCCGCCCAAGTACTGGGATTACAAGTGTGCACCACCATGCCTGGCTTTGACTTTCTTTAAAGAAAAAACTGTCAGTTGTTTCACTGAATTTTCAACCGATCAACCATTCTTATTTTTTTTAATACTTGGGGCATTCTATCTCCAAAGCTATACTCTGAGCCCTTTTTATTTTTTTACTTTGAAACAGGATCTTGCTAAGTTGCTGAGGGTCTCTCTTGCTAAGTTGCTGAGGCTGGTCTTGAACCTGCGATCCTCTTGTCTCAGCCTCCTAGTTACTGGGATTACAGGTGTGTGCCATCACACCTGGCTTTGACTACTATTTATTGAGCATCTACTATATTAAAGACCGTGGAGAGCTGGGTGTGGTGGTACATGCCTGTAATCTCATACTTGGGAGACTGAGATAGGAGGATTGTAGGTTCTCGGCCAGCCTCAGCAACTTCGTGAGACCCTGTTTCAAAATAAAAAAAAAAATAGGGTTGGGAGTGTAGCTCAGAGGTAGAATGCCATGGGTTCAATCTCTAGTACCATAAAAGAGAAAAAAAAAAAAGACCATGGATATATTATAGAAAGACAAATATTTCCTGACTTCAATAACTTAAATTGGAGAAGTAAAATCATACACAGTTTTAAAAAGTATTTATGAGGATTCCTAAATAAAAATTAGGGGAAGAGAAAATTTGTGTTTTAGTAGTACATAAACTTGAGGAAAGTTTTATTTATTTGCTTGAAAACTGTCCAACAATATTTATTGAACACCTAGTGTTTTTGAGCATTGAGTGTTTTTTGGACATATAATGTAAAATAGGATAGATTTATCTTTCATCCACATGATACTTAAGACTGAAATAGGAAGAGAGGGATCAGGAGTGTGGATGAAGAAGAAAAATGGATGTCAGCCATCACGCCCAACTCATGTCCAAATCAGGTTTGGGGTCAGCAACAACAAAGAGACTACCCTTGCTGATTATTATGAGTAGATTTTGCATGGTGAAGTGGAGCCTTATTTGATAAAAGGCATTCTCATGCATTTTTGAAAGTCACATTCTTGCATTTCAAAATGGAAGCATAATCACAACTTTGAAATAATCAAGGCAGAATTGTACTCAGACCAGTAAACAATACATCATTTAAAAAATCTATTGTTGATGTCGCATCCTCATTATTCGTTTACCTCTGCGTACCTATTGCCTTACTGATTCTCTATAACAACTCTGCCTACAGCTTGGGAAAGTGATGTTACCCTCATCAGAGAGGCTAGGAAATTGTAAGTACTGGTGGGCAAGGGCTAGTTTTGGGGAGATCTGGCATTAGTGCCTACGCCTCCTGATTCCTGGATCTGAGCCTTTTCCTCTTCTCTATTCAACATTCTCTTACCAAGTTTCAAAATGAAGGGTCTGAACCTTGATTTGAAAACTCATCTATTGATTCTTTTATTTGCTGGGGAACATGGACAAGTGTTCCTCTTTAGCTCCCGGTATATGGATAGGTGAAGCCAGGTACAGATGCCTCAATAGAATCTTCACAAATGGACATTACCCTGTTAACGGTGATTCAGTAACGACTGATGATTCCACACACTTTGCAGAGTAACAGTGATAGAAGAAGTCACACCACATCTATTTTGGTTATAGTGAAAAAAAGGCTTATTTTGGTTCCTGGTTTCAGAGGATTGAGTTCATGCTTGGCCACCTCCATTTCTCTCAGCCTGAGGTGAGGCAGGACATCATGGCGGAAGGGTGTTGATCAAGGAAAGCTGCTCAGCTCATGACAGCTGGGAAGCAGAGAGAGAGAAAGGGGCCAAGGACAGATATAGTCTCCAACGCCACGCCCCCAGTGACCTACTTCCTCCAGCCACACCCCATCTGCCTATAGTTTTCACCACCTCCTAGCAGTCCATTCAAATTATTAATCCATCAAGTGCATTAATCCACCAACGAGGTCAGAGCCGTCACGATCCAATCTATTCACCTCTGAACAAACATTCTGCACTGCCTGACACATGAATTTTGGGGGACATTCCAGATTCAGACCATAACAACATCTAAGAAACAGAATGCCAACAAAAAGTCCTTTAGGAGGAACTGAGTTGAGGAAGCATTCAGGGCTTGGTGTTTTCCTGAATTTATGTCATTGAACGATTCAGAAAAACTGGAGTTCTAGGCCCCAAATTGGTAGTGATGGTTTCCTTGATTGTAGAAAAAGAATCTCACTCCAGCCACCCCAAGAAGGAGAAGGCATTCTTATGTGGTTTCTGTGGGTCTGCTAGGAAATAGAGGTAACTGATGAATGTTATGAACCATGTTGCTGGGAAGACATGGGGAGCACGGCCTTTTCTTGATAATGTAGGCTTAAGCAAACTTTGCATTCACCTTGGGTCCAATCACTTGAGGGTCTCAAGGCACTGTACTGTGTTCAGAGGTAGATATGGTCAGAGCTAGCAATGACCTATATCTTTTGTTAATGATGTCTTTTTTATTCTCTTTGCCTTATTCCATAGCTAATGAACTTGGTAGACTAAACATAGGTTCCCAAAGCTGAGAATTCCACACCCCTGGAGAGATGCTGAAATGACTCAGAGGGGTAGTGGTAGCTTCTGGTGCAATTGGGGGGTATTAAATAAAAATAAGGGGATGGTGGAAGTGCCCAGAGGGGCCCTGAGTATTTTTTTTTTCTGAAAAGGGAGTGGTAAGTCAGGAAGTTTAGGAATCTATGAGTCTAAAACTTCCTCCAATTTGATTAGGGTTGATCTGGTTACTTAAAATTGCTGAGAAGCATAACATCATCTTTCTTGCACTGTAGTTTATTATGAAATATTTGATTTTCCCTAAAAATAGAGGAAAATTGAAATATTCAAAATGACCATATTAATCAATGGCAAGGATAGAAATTAAAATGCTGCATATTCTGGCTATGCAGACTATGGTTAAGAAACCAGTGTTTCTTAGTACAAGAGAAGAATAAAATTAGCCATTGTTTAGTTATCTCTGATAAATATAGAATCTTTGCTAATAAGGGAAAATGGACAGATAAAAACATATGAGCTAAGTTTTCTTTTCCTCCTTCCCACCACCTTCTTCTTCACAGAGAATTTCTAAAACAATGCACCTTGGTTTGGTCTTCTCTATCTCTTATTCTCTGTACATTTTAGGGCAGGAGCTCCCATCATGGAATGTGAGAGCTCTAGGAATTCTTTTTCTCTTCTTTTCCTTTCTTTTTGTTTGTGGTACTGGGGATTAAACCCAGGGCCTCATCAAAGCTAGGCAAATGCTCTATCACTGAGCTATACCCCCAGCACTTTTTAATCTTATTTTGAGATAGAGTCTTGCTAAGTTGCCAAGGCTGGCCTCAAACTTGTGCTCCTCCTGCCGTGGTCTTCCAAATAGCTGGGATTAACAGGTGTGCGCCACCATGTCAGGCTTCCAGGAATTCTTAAAATTATTTGAAGTAGGTCTTATGGTCTGAATTGTGCCTTTCCAAAATTCCTGTTCAAGCTCTAAACTCCCTATGAGATTACATGGAGAAAGAGCCTTTAAAGAGGTAATTAACATTAAAATTAAGCCCTAAGAATGGTGCCCTGGTCCAATATGACTAGTGTCCCCATACAAAGAGAGAGAGAGAGAGAGAGAGAGAGAGAGACAGAGACAGAGACAGAGACAGAGACACCAGGTACATAGACAGAGAAATGGCCATATGAGGACACAGGGAGAAGGCGGCCAAGCAGAGGGATTTCAGGAGAAAACAGCTCTGCTCCCACCCTGACTTTGAACTTTCAGACTCCAGAATGGCGAGAAAAAAAATTTCTGTTGTTTAAGCCTCCTAGTCTGTGGTATTTTGTTACAGTAGCTCTAGCAGACTCCTGTAGTAAGAAAGGAGGTTTGGGAGTTATTTCTAATATTTCAAAAACATAGGCTAAAATACCCCATATAATTAAGCAAGCCAATTTAATATTTGGATTGATAGCTCATATTTTATTATGTTTCAGTTATATTATATTTTAAATGGGAAAGAAGAATTAATAATAATTATTTTTTTAAAAAAATGTAGAACAGGCTGGGCATGGTGGTGCCTTCCCCAATCCCAGTACTTGGGAGGCTGAAACAGGAGGATTGCAGGTTTGAAGTCAGCCACAGTAATTCAGCAAGATACCCAGAGGTAGAGCGCCCCTACGTTCAATTCCCAGTACCAATAAACAAACAAACAAACAAACAAATAAACAAATAAATAGGTAAATAAAAGCATCAGCCAGTTGTTAGCCACACAGATGTGACCACTGCTCCCCTCTTCACTCCTGAATGAGACTGTCAGCCACTAAGGGATCAGTGGGAGATGTGGGGAAAATGGCTCCACTTCTGCTCTTGCCTTTTTTAGACTTGGGATAAGATGAATAAAGCTTGCAGTTTTATGCTCTGAATTATTATTCACTGTCATGGGGAAAAAGTGTCTGTTATATGTAAACATGCTGCTTGAAAGGGAAAGAAAACTCACTCGACCAGAGTACAGAGTCCTTGACGTTGTGGTGGTAGGGTCTCTCATTTATATCTCATACACCTTTTGAGGTAGTCAGCTTATTTTTGTAGACAAGGAAGCTGAAATACAGAGAGATTATCACATAGAGATATTAAGTAGAGAAATCAGAATTTGAAAACAGGCCCTCCCTCCTGAATTAAAAAATGCTGGTCTTTATCCTACCTGATTGTTATAGTCAGATACAGAATGCCCCCTGAAGAATTCAGGGTTGATATAGTTAGGTCATGAAGGTTGTAATCTTAATGGTAGATAAATCCATTGTCATGAATTTGTCTGGGTAGTAACCTAGACAGGTAGGGTGTGGCTGAAGGAGGTGTGTCCCTGGGGGTGCAGCCTTGGGGATTATATATGGTCCCTGGTCCCCTTGCTTGCTCTCTCTTGCTTCCAGCCTCCATGATGACAGAGCAGAACCATACTCTCTCCCTTTCTCCACTTCCTGCCACCATGCCGCAACGTGTAGACCCTGGCCTCACATGGACCGAACCCCAAATCTCCAGAAAACTGTGAGCAAATAAATCTTCCTTCCTCTAAATTGTGTGGTCAGTTGCTTGGGATTGTATCAGTGAGAATGTTGACAGGGACACTGATCTACCTGCTTAATACCCCCAAGACCTTGTGTTGAAAATTGTTATTGCTCTCACAATTACAGGCAAATAAAAAAATTTGGCAAGGCTACCGGCAGGTGGTGAAATGCTGGATGAAGGTAGAGACAGAGAGGGAAAATAGTGACTGCAGGTTGGCTGTGATGAGGGAGAAGAGCGAAATGCCCTGGGAGCTATCCTCCAGGCTGACACATGGTACTGAGTCATGCTAAGGAAGTCGCTTCTTCCAAGAGAGGCAGAGAAATGGGGCCATTTTAATATCGGTTGGAAATGGAATTGGGGAGGATGAGAAGAAGCTCGGGCCACCTCTTCCTGTGTTGACCAGTAGAAGCTGTCCAAGAAAGTAGATCTCCCTTAGAGGGGCTTGAGATAAGAAGAGAATTGACAGCAATAGGCACTGTTAAGGAGATTTTGAAATGCTGCCAGTTAATTTAACAACAGTCTGCTTTCAAAAAAATTGCGTGGGTTTACGTAGCCTTCATTTGTATTTTCTAAGAAAAGCTTATCATCACACTTCCCTCTTAATTTTTATCTCCCTCCTATAATGTTCAATGTTGAATTTCACCAATATTTTCTTTTTTATCCTTGGATGATGGAAACCTCCATCTTTCCCCCCTTTCCTCTTTACTTTAAAGAGAGGAAGAACACTTAGAATTTGCCCTTGAGATACAATGTCTTCCAAATATTAGCTCAGGGAATAGAAAGGCTCTCAGTTGCCACGTGCTGTTGTTTGCTGGAATAAATAATCGTACAAAGGCCTGGCTTTTTGCTCACCTCTCTCTTTCAGCAGAGTTCAAACCAGGGTGATGTGCAGGTATCCTCTTGAATCCAATTGAAAGACTCTGAGTATCTCAGTTTATAGCCTGGCTTTTGCCTTTTTCTTTTCTATCACCCATCCCTTTTTATTTCTTTCTAGTGTCTCGACCTTATTCCTTTATTTCTCTCAAACAACAGGAGCTCTTCAGTGTGTGTGAGCAAATGCGTGTATGCTTCTATGTGTGTGTGTGTATCTCTGTGCGTCTCTGTGTTTCTGTGTATCTATATGTGTCTGTGGTATTTCTTTGCTTTAAAAGCAATGTTGATTGTACCATTGCTGAATTTCCAAGGTTCTGCCATCCATAATTAGAGTTCGCTAAGTATTGATGAACTGAAAGTCAAACTACTAGGTGTATATTAAATATATATATGAAGCTCTTACATATTCATTCTTCAAGTCTATTGCTGTTTAGAAAGTTAAATGCATAACATGCCTTGAGGTGCCTTGAGGGGTAGAGGTTATGATACTCTGTGCTCAATTTTCTCAATGTTCATGTATGCACCTGCTTTTAAAAACAGGTATTTCTTTCCTTTTGGAAAATGTAAGCACCGTCTGTGTGGAAAGTCATCAGAATCCTTCTTCTCCCTATTCATCATGCATTACACTTGCCAAGCACAGATTAAGGCCCATTATTAACCCACACAATTACACTGGAGCTCCTATGGAAATGTCTATTACAACTGCATTAATATCTCATTAGTTCATCATGTTAATGTTATTACAATGGTTACCAAAGGAATTGGCCCTGATTGGTACCTAATTTTGAAGGGTTGTTGCCCCGAGCATCATTGGAGAGGGAGGCTCAAGAGTAGAAGTGGAAATCTGCTTTCTGTCTTCTTCTCTAAACACACGCACACACACACACACACCCAGAAAGAAAGAAAAAGGAGCAAATGAATATTCCTGGTAAAAACATGCTGCAGAGGCTGTCTGAGGTTCAAGATATAAATCTATTTTGACAGGTGCAGTCATTATTTTTATCAGTCAGGATAGCATTATTCTTTTGTTTTAATGGCAAAGATAGCAAGAAGACAAAATTGGCTTTCACATGAATGCATAAGAAGGTAATAACAATTAGTTGATATAATTAAATTATTACTAATGATGATAATATCATGTCTGTGTCTTTACAATGAACACGCTGCTCGGCTTATTTACATCTTTCCCCAAAGGAGTTCAAATAGATTTATAGAAGAGCGAAACCACTCCTGCTCCCCCATTCATTTGCATACATTAAGAGCAGTAAAGCATAGAAGTCGATTCTACCATTTTATAAGGAAAATAATGTCTCTGCAGTTTTGAGCCATTCATTTAGTTGGTTTGAGCAGTACAGTTTGTGTAGCACTAAGTGGGGGTGGCGAGGACCAAGAGTCCAGGTTCCAGGACTTTGGATGAGTGTTGATCTTCGTATCTGCAGGGACTCTGGCTGGGGGGCCCTACACAGCAAATCAGAGCTCGCCTTTAAGATAGAAAGAAGGGAAAGCCTGTTGGGGACCCTGCCTTATTTACTATACTTTGCCCATCTGTCTCTTTTGTTTTCTCTCAGGCATTCAGAGTACTTATGGTCTTTTCAATGAAATTTTGAGATATATTGTCACAGCAGTTAACCTTTTGGTTTGCTTTTATTTTCTTAGGAAGGAAGGAGGAAGGAAGGAAGGAAGGAAGGAGAGAGAGAGAGAAAGAAAGAAGAAAGAAACAAAGAAAGAGAGGAATAGGGAGTCACTGGAGGTTTGCATACAAAGTCGATATGGTAAAAAGAGTACCCTAAATGTGGGGGAGCAAATTGCATCAGAAGAGGTTGGGTGGAGCTTGGCTAATAGTGACAAGGCTCCACCAGAAGTTTGTATGAACGTTTAATACGTGGATTGTCTGTGTGACTGTGGGGTCTGTTCCTGCCATGTTTAGGGCATAGGTGCCGACACACTGTTGGTGTGGGATTTTGCTGGATGGGCAAGACAGAGGAGAGGATACAGGACATAGCAAGTATATGCAAGGGAAACATTTTGGTAATGGATTGTGAACTCTCACCTGAGTGAGAAGTCAAAGGGTCCTGAGAGGGTATAACAGATAGTGACATATGGTAGGAACAGTCAATAGGAGATTCCAGTGTGGTTGAGGAATATTGAGTCAGGATTGTTGGAGGGATGTGCAAAAAAAAAAAAAAAAAAAGCAGGTGGTGATCCAAGTGAGACCCTTGAAGTGGAAATTTTGCAGTTGGTATGGGAATGACATTATCAAGGATACTCATATGAATGGAAGGTAGACAGATAGCAACAATAGCAGGTTAGCCTGATAATTTAATCTGCTAATGCATGTTTCTACATAATTGAGGGAATTTAGAGATTGGGAGAAACAATAGCTAGGGAATAGAGATAAGGAGTAAGCTGCATTGAATGTTGAGTGTGAGAATAAAAGCAGCCATTGCTTGAAGGGCTGCCCTTGGAGTGGAGCTGAAGGCAACTCTCAGAAAGAAGCTTGCAAGCACCGGGAGTTTGAGTTCTTTAGGGCACAGGGAAAGGTGTTTGGGAGTCATAAGAGTGGGAGATGGAGTCAGATTAGAAGAGGTACAAACGCACATGGGGATAGGGTCTAAGAAAGGAGAGATGAATCTGAGGAGTGGACTCTCCATACTGGAATGACAGGGCCGCAATGCATGATGCGTGTAATTCTGATAATTCTGGGGAGCCATGGAAGTCAATTCTTATCATAACTTCTATCTGGGAACCATGTTAGTCAGCTTTTCATCACCATGACAAAATATCTGGGAAAACAACTTAAAGAAGGAAAGATTTATTTTGGTTCTCAGTTCCAGAGGTTTCAGTCCATGGCCACCTGGCTCTATTGCTTTTAGACCTGTGGTGAGGCAGAAACATCATGGAGGAAGGGTGTGGAAAGCTGCTCACCTCATGGCAGAGAGAGAGGAGAGAGGGTCCAGGAATAAGCTATACCCTTCAGGGACATGCCCTCAATGATCTACTTCCTGCAACTACTCCCCACCTCTTACAGTTTTGGCCACCTGTCACTAGTCCATTCAGTTATGAACCCATCAATGGATTGATCCACCGATGACGTCAGAGCCCTTTTGATCCAATTACTTCCCAAAATCTTCCCTGTGAATATTGATGCATCAGGGACCACGCCCTCAACACATGAGCCTTTGGGGACATTTCCTAGGCACCCCATAACAGGGTCTGTTTCCTAATGTGAAATGTGAAGCTGGAGATGTGTGAGCGAGCAGAGGATCTTGAGAGGAACACAAAGGCTTCTATGGATCTTCCTTACGTTGTGCTGTAGACACTTAAGGAGTGGGTGGAATAGAAAGTCTTTCCAAATGATGAGTTCTGTTTAGAGATTTTGAGGTCAGTATTCAAAAAAGAATGATAAGAAACAGCTAAAGGAGTTATTTAAAAATTTTTATACTAAGCCATCTGGGACTATTTGATGGTAAAAACCCCCACAATATATATTTGTTGCTTTGAAAAAATGAATAAAAAACAAAAGATTTTTAGAGCTGGGCATAGTGACACACATCTGTAATCCCAGTACTTGGGAGGATGAGGCAGGAAGATCGCAGGTTTGAGGTCAGTCTCAGCAACATAGCAAGACCTTGTTTCAAAATAAAAAGTAAACTGGGCATGGTGGCGCACGCTTGTAATCCCAGTACTTGGGAGGCTGAGACCGGAGGATCCGGGTTCGTGGGCAGCCTCAGCTACTTAGTGAGGCCCTCTGCAACTTAGTGAGACCCTGTTTCAAAATAAAAGAATAAAAAATAGGGCTGGGGGTAGCTTGGAGGTAAAATGCCCCTGAGTTCCATTCCCAGCGCCACAATAAATAAATAAAAATAAATAAAAAATTAAAAAGTAAGGGTTGGGGGTTTAGCTTAGTATCAAAAAGATTTTTTTAAGTTCTGGGGATTGAACCTAGGGGAATTCTACTTCCGAGATACACCCCCAGCCCTATTTTTAAATTTTATTTTGAAGGCCTCACTAAGTTGCTGAGGCTGTCCTTGAACCTGTGATCCTCCTGTCTCAGCCTCCCAAGTACTGGGATTACAGGCATGTGCCACCATAACTGGCTAGACAGAAGATTTTTAGAGAGGATGTAAAGTATTTGAAGAAAAAAAAAAACTGTATAAAGAGGATATGAGACATATGTGGCAAAGATTGCCAATTGCTTATCCCAATGTCCATTGCCTCTGGCTCCTGTAGACAGGTTATTTCCCCAGCCTCCCTTGAAGCTAGATGGAACAAAATATTTGGGCCAATAGTGGAAGTAGGTGATGGATTAAAGATGGCCACGGATTCTTTAGCCCTTCGTCCACTGTGAGATGGAGCCTAGAGCCCTCACTTTGGATCCGGTCAGGTTCCGAGTCTGTTTTCTCTCTGCCATGCTGTGAGAAGCCCAAGTTACATGCGGAGGCCACGTACAGATGTTCTGGTTAAGGCTCCCAGCTGACAGCCAGCATCACCTGCTAGCCATGAGAGGGGAACGTTGAGATGCCCAGTCCACCTGAGCCTTCAAACGCTGCAGCTCCGCCTGACTGCGGCCACTCCCAAGGGGCCAGTGCTCAGTTGAGCCCAGCCAGTCCACAGAACAGTTTGTGATAATAATGGGACTAAGCCGTTATGTGCGGACACAGTTTATACACAGCAATAGGTTACTGGCACAGTGTCTTCGTGGCAAATGGTGCTATTACTGTCATTTTTTATTGTCTGCCCTGTGAGAGGATTGTATATCTGTCCCCACTGCCATGTGACTTGCCATGTCTCCCACTAGGAGGAATATATACCCTGCTTCTCAATTAATGCAGGGTTTGGTCACTTGGCTGGCTTTGGCCAATGGAATGAGCAGAAGCGACAAACGCCACATCTGAGCAGAGGCTTTAAGAGACATTGCGTCAACCGGCCATTGCCGACCTCTGAGGCAGACCGAGGCTGCTCTTCAGTGTGTATTTCTGTACAGTTTGCTAAGGTTGATCACGTGCCATGGAGGGGTGGCTTGCGTAACAGAAATGTATTTTTTACAGTCATAGACACTAGGAGCCATCGGTCACGCTGTCCTGAGGGGTGGTTCCTGCTGGCTGCTCTGAGGATGGGTCTGTCCCAGTCTTCCTCCTTGGCTCATAGATGCCCATCTTCTCCATCTTCACACTGTGCCTGTCTCTGTCCCAATTTCCTCTTTTCATAAGGATACTGGTCCCATTGGATTAGGGCACATCCTACTGATGGAATTTACTTCTTTAAAGACCCCCATTTCCAAATATGCCTACATTCTGGGGTAACATAACCTCAGCATGTGACTTTTTGAAGGAATAAATTCAGCCTCTAGCAACCCCCAAGTGGGATGAAATGTGGAATAGAGCTTTAGCCAACCCATAGACAACCTGTGAAGAGCATAAGAACAAAACGTCGTTGTAAGCCTATGATCTTTTGGAGTTTCTTGCTACAGCGTAGCCTGGCATGAGATAACAAGTCCCGTCCTTTAAAGGGAGGGGCACAGCTGGCCACAGTGGCACATGAACATCATCCCAGTACTTGGGAGGTTGAGACAGGAGGTCTGCAGGTTGGAGGACAGCCTCAGTAGCTTACCGAGACCCTGTTTCAAAAAGAAAAGTGATCATGGCCAGCCTCAGCTACTTACTGAGGCCCTCTGCAACTTAGTGAGACCCCGTTTCAAAATAAAGAATAAAATATAGGGCTGCGGGTATAGCTCGGAGGTAGAATGCCCTTGGGTTCAATCCCCAGTACCGCAAAAAAAAAAGAAAGAAAAATGAAATGGGGCTGGGGGTGTAGCTCAGAGGTAGAATGCCCCTGGGTTCAACCCCTACTAACCCCCCAAAAGGGGAGGAGCACATTCTTCTGTCCCTCTTTTTCCTGTTGTTGCTTGGGATATAGACAAGAAGGCAATCACTCTTGGCTTGGACCGTGAGGTCCATGCCGAGGATTGCTGGTCATGATCACTATGAAGCTGCCACACCTACTGCAGGACAAAGAAACTTTTAGTTGAACACAGAAGAGAAAGTGATGGTAAAACTCCTTTACTTAGAATGATGCTTCAGAGAGTTCTGACTAGACAAGGGGGAGAGAGGACCAAAATGGGTACAGAAATTTCAAAGCGAGAAGTAAGTACCCTCTTGTTGTTGATGCATATTTGTCTTTAAATTACAGGGGGCCCTCTGAATCTGTGGGTTTTGTGTCTATGGATTCAACCAGTCTCATATGGAAAATATTTTGAAAAAAAAACATTGTGTCTGTACTGAAGGTGTGCAGACTTTTTCCTTGCCTTTATTCCCAGAACAATGCTATGTAAGAACTCTTCATATAACATTTTCATTGTATTAGGTATTATGTAACCTTGAGATGTTTTAAAGTATATGGGAGGATGTATGTAGGCTATGTATATAAACTGTTTTATATATAAGGACTTTAGCAACATCAGTTTTTGGTATCTACGGGGGTGGGGAGGGTGGGGGTGGAAGGGAGGATGTCCTGGAATCAATCTCCCATGGATACTGAGGGATGATTGTGTAATTCATCATCTTAAAAAAAAAGGTCCTTATAAATCTGATTGTCCAGCAATCTTAGAAAGCACGAGGCATGCTGGGATTGTATATGGTCCAATGCCATTTGGTTGTTCCAGTTTTCAAAAAGCGGAAGAGAGATTCTGCAAACTCTTGATTTTATTTTATTTCCCGGAGTTCTGAGTGGTTGGATAATCATTATGGTGGTCTTGTTGACAGTGTAGTAGACTATGGTGCCAGGGCAAGTGTGGCAGTGTGTACTTTGAAACTTAAACCAGACATCCGAAAGGGCTTTCAAAATGTCTCCATAGATCAGCTAGAGGAATAGAGTTAGCTAGAAGACTGAAAGGGTGTATGGAGGAGAGTTTCCATGACTCCCTGCCATGAGTCCTTGCTTCGTGGTAAGGGTTGGCTCCCCCTTGTGGCCGGAAGATGGCTTTGTTGATACTTGCCATGAACAGAAAGAGGGCTCCTTTGGGGTCTTTCCTTGAGACGTTCTATCCCAGATTGTGGTAACAAAACTTTTGTCGTATTTTATTGACTTCCAATTGGGTTGAGAGTTTGTCCCTTCCTCAATTACTCTGCCCAGGGACAAGAATGCCCTGCTTAACCTAAGGCTGACCAGCTAGGGTGGAGATGACTTCCTCCTACACACCTCGGCTTCATGAGTTGGAAGGCTGTGATTCTATTCAGATACCAATATCCCCGAGGAGCTAACAAGGAAAGAGGGAGTGAAATGTTTTTTTGGTAGGCAAGCACAATATTCACTGTTCTTAGAAGATTTTGAGAATAAATTTCTTCAATTCTATTATATGAAAGTTTAAATTTTAATGAGATAAACATTCTGATAGATTTATAGGATTATTTTGGCCATAAAATACACTCCAGTTAATTAAATGAATGAACCAAGAAGTAGAATTGTTTGGTTTTATCAGTCTTGTAGGAGAGACATGTTGGCCAAAAGTTATAATTTTGTTTCAATTATTATCAAAGTTAACATTCTACCTGATTATAATTGACAAACATATTTATCTTCTTTAAAACACATGACAAGGACTATGTTCTCAGAATGGATAAGAATTAAATCATTCTTTTTTAAATTATAAGACAGCATATATCTAGTTTATCTAAAGATTTATATCAAATTGCTGGGGTATGAATTTAAAAGGAAGTTGTCAGAATGCAGTCCTTTTTTGTTTTCTTAAAATCTTTATGAATGTATTATAGGTATACATAATAGTAAGATTCATTGTTACATATTTGTGTGTGCACATAAGGAATGCAGTCCTTTTTAATGCCCTTTGAAATAGTAATTTGGAATACTTAAATTTCAGTGTTGTACTCAAGGCGATGCTACAAAAAAGTCTTTCAAAAGGTCATTAAGTGTTTTGGACCATTTTATTGATATTAGAGACAGATTCTATTAAAAATAAATGCTTAGAGTTGTCTAGTAGTTGCGGTTACATTTAACCAATTCCTCTGTGATTTTCTTTTTTATTTGCAGTGCCGGGGTTTGAACCCAGGGCCTCACACATGCTAGGCAAGCACTTTAGCATGGAGCTAAACCCTGGGCCTACCAGTTCCTTTGCTAGGCAAAGCAGAGGCCACCAAGAGTTCATGGTAAAAAGTTCATCTTGAAACTAGGTTATTCCTTATGCTGAATGTCTAACTGAGAAGTTAGTGTGTGCAACGTATTGAAGAAAAAGAAAAGAGTTTGGGCAGATAGTTGGTGAAATGACAGAGCTGTAATTTTTGCAAAGTTGAAAGAAACCCTTTTTGTAGATAAATCATCCCTTAGGGGATATTCACAACAGGGTTTATGGAGTTCCATCATCAGAAGATTGTCCCTGGGCCGGGCATGGTGGCACACGCTTGTAATCCCAGTACTTGGGAGGCTGAGACCGGAGGATTGCAGGTTCGTGGCCAGCCCCAGCTACTTAGTGAGGCCCTCTGCAACTTACTGAGACCGTTTCAAAATAATGAATAAAAAATAAGGCTGGGGATGTAGCGTGGAGGTAGAATGCCCCTGGGTTCAATTCCCAGTACGTCAAAAAAAAAAAAAAAAGAAGAAGAAGATTGTCCCTGGGAGTCATCACCACCCCAAAATAGTTAAATATTCTGCAACTCCTTGTTACTCAAAGTGTGGTCCACGGACCAGCAAGATCATTATCATGCGGAGCTTGTTAGACAGGCAGAACCTCACCTCTATCCTCTATTCTGCACCTGCCATCTGAATCTGCCCTTTAACAAAAGTTGATCATAGATTACTAAATCTCAATTAGGGAGATTTCCACAGTCCACTAGCATTGGAGTATTGCTGCCAGGTGTGGGGAGGGGATTGGCAGAGGAATCCGGGTTTCACCCATTTCCATCAGCCAAAGCCCTTCAGCTTTCTCACAGAATTTTCATTTCCAGGTACTGTGATGGCTCCTCATGAAGCTGAGGTTGAGAATCGGGACCTGCCACTTTCCAGCTATTGAACTTTGGTCAAGTTATTTCAACAGTTGCAGGCTAGTTTTCTCATCTCTAGAATGGGGATGCTCTTCATCTGCTAGGACGAACTGAGATGATATGGGCAAAGCAAGGAGCCCAGCGCTTGCCACAGATAGGGGAGTCAGCGAACATCCATTCCCTTCCTCCTTGCTGGTGCATGCAGTCAATCGAAGCAGAGTTATCGTCTATAAATAATGCAGAGTCTATAGAAATTCTTCCCCCTACACAGCAGAACCACATTGTGGTTCCTATAAAACAGATTTTAAACAGCTCTGCTTGCCGAGTAAGTGGTTCACAAAATGATATTTAAATAATTAAGTAGAATGGAATTGTTTAGTGTGGTCCATCTGGATGCCAAATTGCACCCGCCAAAATGATAATTTGGATTTTAACATAATTGATACTTTACTGTTCTTCTCCATTCTGATTTGTCAACAAGCTTTGCGGCTTCTTCGCGACTTAGCTTTTACTCAGTGGCTGCTTCTGAGTCCTGCTAAAAAGTCTTCATCTTGCTACATTTTCTTGCCTTCCTTGCAGTCCTTGTCCAGTGAGGAGCTGGGGTTGATTCGCTGGTTCTCAGATGTGTGGCAAGGGAAAGGGAAAGTTCTGATGGGTTGTCAAATAATTGGCTGAATATCAGCTCCTGAAAGACAGTCTGGGCTGGAAGCTGTAAATTCCTTAGACCATCAGTAGTTCTTTACAGTTAAACTATTGCCCTACCTTAAACTCCATGATCACACCATCACAAGGTCAGGGAACTATGAAATGATAAACAGAGTGTGTGGCGTAGTCGCAGACTTAAGGGTGATGCACGGGCAGATCCATGGGACTGATGACGTGGTGGCTGTTCCTGGATCCTGTCTTCATGTGGGCTGCAGGGTTTCCTAATTCTTTCCTATCCACAGACCTGCAGGAACCGTGTTCTCAATACATGATCATTATTTAGAAATGCCTTTTTTTTTTTTTTGCAGTACTGGGAATTGAACCCAGGGGCGTTCACCCTGGCCCTATTTTTATACTTTATTTTGAAACCAGGTCTCACGAAGTTGTGGAGGGCCTCACTAGCTAGCTGAGGCTGGTTGCAAACCCGGATCCTCCAGTCTCCGCCTCCCAAGTACTGGGATTACAAGCGTGCACCACCACGCCCGGCAGAAATCTTTTTAAAAATTAAAAAATATAGTGAAATATAAAAGAGACCATGACAGTTATCTGTATTCCCACCACTGAGAATTAACTTTTATTTTTGGTGATACTGGGGATTGAACCCAGGGGCATTCTATCTCTGAGCTATACCCCCTAGCCCTTTTTATTTTTTATTTTGAAACAGGGTTTTGCTAAATTGTTGAGGGTCTCGCTAAGTTGCTGTGGCTATCCTTGAACCTGCGATCCTCCCAGCTCAGAATTAACTCTTTGTTTTTTAAATTTTATTGGTATATTTTAATCATACATCATAATAAAGTTCAGAGTGATAGAGACATACATGTACACAGCACTTGCTGAGCTCCCCCTGCCCCTGGCTCCCTCCCCACTCCCTCCCTTCCCCATACATGATATCGAGATGGGCACTGGAAATTTTGTACATGTACATCATGTCAATGAAAGTGCTTCCTTCAACAAATCTCCCTCCCCTCACTCACCACCCTCCTCTAGGCCCCCTCCATCACTCCACTGGGGATTCTCCTCCTCTGTCTGGAGTCCCCTTTGTATCCCAGTTTCTCCCTAGCTTCCACATATGAGGGAAAACATATGACCCTTCATTTTTTTTTTGTGACTGGCTGATCTCATTTAGCATAATATTTTCTTAATACCCCAGTTCGCCATCATTTCCTGTTCCATGTCTCTTCCCAGCTCCTCCAAAGGCAACCATCCTCAATAGTTTGGTGCATATCACTATATACCTTTATAGAAGTTTTATCTATACTTATCTATATCTATCTATCTATCTATCTATCTATCTATTCTCTCCATATCCATTCGTAACCAATATGTACTGTTATTTTGTGAGTACTTTTAGAAATATATATAAATGATATCAAACTGTAGCTTTTTTTTTTTTGGTGGTACTGGGGATTGAACCCAGAGGCATTCTACTTCTGAGTATCATGCTTCTTTTGAACATCATCTCCCTCCATTTGACATTATTATGCTTTTGAGTTCCAGCCATGTTGCTAGACCCACTTCATTTCTTTTAATACATAAACAATCAATTTTATTTAACAGCGTAAAACTCTCAGCCTTAGAAACAGACCACCTTTTGCTCCATTCTTTTTAGAATTTGTGAGTTTCTGCTAATATCTGTCAGACATCAACAGATCTGTGAGTGCCCTGGTATTTCTGTTCCCACCTTGAGGGTTTGCTTATTTAACCAATGTCTGCTGTCTTCATTAGAGATTAATACTTTAATGGGTACTTTTCCCTCTAGGTAAAATGATAAATCCTATGTTTTATTCTTTTTTTTTCCCCTTCAAGCTTACAAGTGATGTTTGTATTCTCTGGTGAGCTCAGAAACCCCAAGTCAAGGACAGAACATTAACCAACCCATTTGGTAAGAGAAGAGTAGTCCCTGAAAGCAAGCACCTTTACCTTGTGGGCTGTCGTTAGACACAGACCACTAAATAGGTTTCCCCCAGGTTTGGGCAGGTCTAGGCCACTTCAGGATTAGCAGCTTGCCTCTCTCACTGGTGGCTGGAGAAGGAAGTTCCTGTAGCTGGTGCCTGTCATGGAAAACGTATTTACCCTTATCAGCAAAGTCAACAGAGTAAGGACACCGGGGTCTTTGAGGTCATCTTCATGTCACACTGAACGGAGCAATTATTTTAGTGGAAACATTATCCCCCACATAAACTACATTTTCCAGTTGTCTTGAGACTTATGACACCCTTTCTTAAGAACTTATTCCAATTCTCAAATAAAAACGTAGCTGTGTGTTGTACATTGAAGGGAAATATACTACAAAGCACTTAGTGGCCATAGAAGTTAGGGTCTAACTCTGGGGAGAAAGAACCTGTAAGCGGGACTAGGTGTGTGTGTGTGTGTGTGTGTGTGTGTGTGTGTGTGTGTTTGTGTATGTGTGTGTGTGTTTGTGTGTTTGTGTATGTGTGTGTGTGTGTTTGTGTGTGTGTGTGTGTGTGTGTGTGTGTGTGTGTGTACATGCACAAGTGCAGATAGGAGCCATATTTGGGCTGGTGGTATAAACAAACACATTTTAAAGGAACCATACTCCAACCCCGTCTCTGATCACTGACATTTCACTTTTCGTTCTAGTAAGTTTCCTCCTTGCTGCTTCACTGTAATCCTCACAGTGACTGAAATTCTGGAGTGGGGACTCAGTCTTCTTACTCTGGCCCTTAGAATATCTGACACAGTTGGCCACTCCCTCCTTGAAACACTTTCGTCCCCTGGCTTCCAGGGACAGCATTTTCCTTTCTCTTGCTGATGCACTCTTTCTAGTCTTTCGTGAGGTGCCCTTCATCTTACAGACCTTTTAATGGCAGCACACCCAAGGGTTCAATCCTCCTCTTTCTTTACTTCTACATACTGCTGGGTGTGATCACATACAGCCCGTGCCTTTAGGTACCATTCATTGACAAGGCAATGAATCTAAAATTTATAGCTTCACTCCACATCTCTTCCATGGCCCGCCACCTCTCAGGCCCAATTTATTTCTCTCTGGAAACACCTCTTGGAAAATAATCTGGAAACTCTGGCTTATAAAGTATAAAATTGAAATGATGTGTTCTATACCCCAAATCTTTGTGGGTCCAGTATTCCTTGTTTTGATAAATGGAACCTCAACTTAGTCAGTTACTCAGGCCACAAATCCTGACTCCTCTGCTCACTTTTGTGCTCCACATCATTCTCTTAGAAACCTTTTTTTTCCATCTTAAAAATATATCTGGACTGTGACCATTTCTCCCCATCTCCATTGCTATGAGTCTACCTTCTGTATGGAAGAAGGTGCCACTAGCTTCGACTCTCCCTTTCTCTACTCTTGTCATATTATAGACTGGCCTTTGCGCAGTAGCCAGAATGACTCAAAACATAAATCTTAAGTCATTCTCTTGCTTCAGCCCTTAAATGGCCTCCCATCACAGTTGGAATGAATTAAAAAGCCCTTGTGAGAACTTCCCAAGCCCCATAAGACATGTCCTTTCTTGAAGCCACGGCACTTGATATTTTCTCAGCCTGGGGCATTTTTTGAAGACATTTTTTTTCATGGTTTACCCTCTCCTTTCACTCAGATTTCTGCACAAGTGCCACTTCCTTAGCAGAGCCTTTCCTTACCACCCTATCTAAGTCCTTCTGCTACTCTATTCCCCCCAACCTGCTTCATTTTCTTACCATTTATTTGTGTAGGATCTATTTTCTTCCATTAGAACATAAGGTCCACATGGGCAGGGACTCTGTTGAGTTCACTGGTGCACACCCCAGTCCAGAATAATGCCTACCCCATGCATTGGTGAATTGACTAATGGACAGATTCTATGTAATTCTTCTCCCTTCCGTACTTTCAGTATAGCTGTCATTATAGAAAAAGCGTTGTTCCAGAGGATGTTGTCAAGGGGTCATCTCTCTTCCTTGCTTTTATCCCCACTTCCATGATCCACTACGCATTTTCACACATACTAAGAAATTAGCTCAAGAAGCATTAATATTTCTTTTTTTTTTTTGCGGTACCGCGGATTGAACCCAGGGGCGTTCTACCTCCGTGCTACACCCCTGGCCCTATTTTTTTTTTATACTTTATTTTGAAACCGGGTCTCACGAAGTTGCGGAGAGCCTCACTAAGGAGAGAGAGAGAGAGAGAGAGAGAGAGAGAGAGCTGAGGCTGGCCACGAACCCGGATCCTCCGGTCTCCGCCTCCCAAAGTACTGGGATTACAAGCGTGTGCCACCACGCCCGGCCAAGAAGCATTAATATTTCTGTGGAAGTTTTAGAAGCTATGGTGCCTCATGCACTGTTCAGGTTCCAGTATCTCTCCTAAATGTTTTGTACAGCTTCAGTGAATTGTAAGTAAGAAAGATATACAAGCAGCACAAATGTTATATGTAAGATACATTTGTTTGTTTAGAATAATAAGTGGTGAGGAGAAAAAGACAGTCTAAATAAAACATTCTTGAGCTCACATATATACATACATGCATGTACACATAGCTTTAAATATGTAATTCTTGGTGAAGATACCTACAAAAGTTTGCCAAGTAAAGAACATCTTGGATTTGCTTAATTATTACATATGTAACATTTATAATTAGAATATTATACACATGTAAATAAGCACAAAGTAATTTAAAAAAAATTTTTTTTGCTGTACTGGGGATTGAACCCAGGGGCATTCTACCTCCAGACTACGCCCCCAGCCCTATTTTTTATTCTTTATTTTGAAACAGAGTCTCACTAAGTTGTGGAGGGCCTCACTAAGTAGCTGAGGCTGGCTGCGAACCCGGATCCTCCTGTCTCAGCCTCCCAAGTACTGGGATTACAAGTGTGCACCACCACGCCCGGCCACACAAAGTAATTTTAAGAATGAATGAAGATGGAAATTTCTTTAGTAAGTGATTGTTTTGCTTGGTGTATAGTAAAAGGGGAAAATATTAACCTTGTATATTTAAGTCATTGCAAATGCTGAATTGAAATTTTTTTCAATTAAGGAAGTATTAGCACAATTTAACTATTAAAAGCAAGAGTCAAGACTCTGGTTTTGTTGGTTCAGATGAGAGAAAGGTGTTTAGGTCAGTTCATCCGGACCTTGTGAGGATCTCTATTTCCTCAAGGAAGCCACAGAAACCAATGTAACTCCCTAACTTAGGGAAAGCATTATTCACTTCCCCTAGCTCCAGAAAGGGCCATTGTGTTACTTGCCCTGACTGGTTCTTGAAACTGTGGGAGAAAAAGAAGGCATAGAAAGAGATCTGTTGGGGTAATGGGAAGTTGAAAAGCACCACCCCTTTCTAAACCATCTCTTGGCTTACTGAATGTCTTGGTCAACATTTTCACTGCTATAAGGAATTGACCATACAACTTAGAGGAAGAAAGATTTATTTGCTCATAGTTTTTGGAAATTATGGGGTTCAGTCCATGTCAGGCGGGTGTGCAGAGCTAAGGGCATGGTGGCGGGAAGTGGAGAGAGGGAGAGTTCTAGGCTCTGCTCTCACACCACAGAGGCTGGAAGAAGAGAGAGAGAGAGAGAGAGAGAGAGAGAGAGAGAGAGGGAGGTGGGGGGGTGAGAACCTTATATAATCCCCAAGGCCATACTCCCAGGAACCCCTCCTTAGTAACCAAGCCCTGCTTCTAGTACTGCTACCTTGTTTCCATGCGGGCTACAAGGACACTCCAAATCCAAACACCTCATGGCCACCTCATAATGAAAAATGCATTTAGTCCACCTCCAAGAGTTTCCATAGGTTTAATAGTTTCAAAAGTCCAAAGTCCAAAGTCTCTTCTCAGACTCAAAGTAAACTCTTGACTGTGGGCCTCTGTAAAAACAAAAAGCAAATTACATACATCCAATGTACAATGGCACAGAGTAAACATTTGCATTCCAAGAGGGAGGAATTGGGCTATAGAAAAAAGGAATGGGACCAAAATGGGATCAGAATCCATCAGGGCAAGCATTTAATCCTGCAGCTCCACTTCTGGCATCTGGGGCACATGGTGGTGAGATGTGATCTCCAAGGGGCCTTGGCAACCCTGCCCCTGTGGCCTGGTTGATTACAATGGATGGCATACTGGTTCTTCTAGCCTGTTTCCATGGTTTGCAGTTTTCAGCCTTTCCTCGTGGTTGTTCCACATTTCTGGCATCTCTAGATTTCTCCTGTACACTTTTCTAGAGTCTTTAGCCCTCTCCAATCAAGAGCAGCTAGGTATGGCATCAGAAGAACTGAAATATTGAAGAAGTACCATCTCCATCTTCTGGGATGGCTTCTGCTAGGCCTCTCGCTCCTAAGGTCAGGGATTGGGGATGAGGTCTGGTGATGGTTGTGGAGCACCACTGCTGTGATTCATAGGAGCAAAAACTTATTAAAAAGTGCTTATGAGCCGGGTGTGGTGGCGCACGCTTGTAATCCCAGTACTTTGGAAGGCAGAGACCGGAGGATCCGGGTTCGCGGCCAGCCTCAGCTCTCTCGCTCTCTTTCTCCCTGTTTCTCTCTCTCTCTCTCTCTCTCTCTCTCTCTCTCTCTCTCTCTCTCTCCTTAGCGAGGCCCTCCGCAACTTCGGGAGACCCGGTTTCAAAATAAAGTATAAAAAATAGGGCCGGGGGTGTAGCGCGGAGGTAGAACGCCCCTGCATTCAATCCCCAGTACTGCAAAAAAAAAAAAAAAGTGCTTATGGACTGACAACTGGTGTTTGGATCATGTGTGAAACAGAAAGATCCTTGCCGTCATAACTTTTCATGATAAGCCAATTGTCATGTTAACACATAACCTTAAACATTGTTAAAAAGACTTATCTGATGCATATCCTCAGAACCTTCTCTCTCCAGCCAGGTCCATCCACTTTGAAATTTCTTTCTCTCCAATGTTGTTACTGTACCTTCTTTTCTCCATGGTTCTGCTGTTAGGGTGGGGGCAGGCAGTGGAAGGGAGTGGAACAGGCTTTGTGCGGTCTGACTTGGCAGTAGACACCTAATAACAAAACAACCCGGCCTCCTGTACTCTGAAGATTTACATTCCATAAAGATATGTCCTGAACCTTGTTGTGATAAGAATGTCTGTCTCTCTGGAGGTCTTGAGTGATGTAGTTGAAAACCTCTTTGATTATCACCTACTTAAGAAAAGTCTGCATCCAGCAGTTAGTAATAATAGGGTGAGGAACATATCCAGTCACATTGGAGAGGATGAATATTGGTATTAGGCTTCTTTAGCAAGGAAAGCAAAAGAGGGGAAGGCTTCCCAAAGGGCAAAAAAATCAGGCGCAAGATCAAAGTGATGTTTGTGCATCGCTAAATCCACTTAGTGACCGAGAAGGACAGAAGGGTCCAACTCTACATGTTTCAAGAAGTCACACGAGGTTCCTTCTTGATTTTATACATGCCTTTCCCCATGCCATTCAAACTCTTCTGAAAACAGTGCATTTTGGAGACTGTTTCATATTACATGAACATCTACCTCAGCCTTTCAATGGTGCCGTAATGTTTTAAAACATGATCCTCTATTATTGAATGTTTGGATCACTTCCAATATGCAGATATGGCTTTTGTGTGGGGAATGCTCTAAATATATTATCTTGTGCATACATCTTTGAGCATCTGTAAGTGTATCTCTTGCATAATTTCCTGGAAGTGCAATTGCTGGGTCATGGGTATATGAATGTTTTAATTGGGAGAGATATTGCCAAATCATCTTTCATCAAGAACATGCCAGTCTGCACTTTCATTTACAATACACAGGAGTGGCTGTTTCCTCATTCCCTTTACCAGCATGGTTAGGTCACCAAGTAGGTTGATCTTTGCTGATATGCTGGCTGCACTAGGGGCTCTTCTTATTTAGATTTCTTTTGTTATTAATAATATTTAATGTCTTTTCAAATGTTTAAAGGTCATTTTTATTTCCTTTTCCTTGAGCTGTCTTTTCATGTCTTCTGTCAATTTGTGAATGGTTTATCTCTCTGATTTATTTTTTAAAAGAACCAGGTCATGAATTTAATTATTCAAACTGCATTTTCTCCCTGATTTCCAAGTCATTGATTTCTAAATTGCTCATTTCTCTTTTTTCCTTCCTTCCTCACCTCTTCCCTCTTTCCCTCTTTTTCTTTCCCATTTCCCAGATTTGCTTTTGCCACTTTGGAATCACCCTGTACTAGAGGTAGTTCTTGTAAAATGCTAGTAGTTGAGTTTTGTTACCTGAGTATCTGAGTATATTTTGAATAGGAAATTAAACCATTTGCAATATTAATGACAGATTTTTTTGGACTTTTTCTTAGCCCTATGTTATATGTTATGTAATATTAAAGTTTTCTAGCTGGGATGGTGGCACAGGCTTGTAATCCCAGTACTTGGGAGGCTGAGACAGGAAGGATCACAGGTTCGAGGCCAGCCTCAGCAACTTTGTTGAGGCCCTCTGGAACTTAATGAGACCTGTTTCAAAATAAAAAATAAAAATAGGGCTGGGGGTGTAGCTCAGAGGTAGAATGCCACTGGGTTCAATCCCCAGTAACACACGCACACGCACACACACACACACACACACACACAGAGTTTTCTTTGTTGGTTTGTTTCTGATTTATTCTCTGGGATTTTCATTTGGTTTATATTCATCTGATAATTTGGAAGTTGTGTATTGTTTTTGTATGTCATTATTAGCCTTACAGTTATAATTTATTTTTGGTACTGGGGCTTGAACTAGGGGCATTCTACCTCTGAGCTATACCTCTGGCCCTGAATCAGGGTCTTGCTAAGTTGCTGAAGATCTCTCTAAATTGCTGAGGCTGGCCTCCAACCTGTAATCCTCCTCTCTCAGCTTTCCAAGTACATTCTTTTTTTTTTTTTTTTGCGGTACCAGGGATTGAACGCAGGGG
>PVJS01026623.1:0-26856 GCA_004027185.1 Glis glis
GCTCATCAAAGGAAACCATCAAGAGCTTAAAGAGAAAGCCTACGGAATGGGAAAAGATCTTTGCAAGCTATCCCTCTGACAGAGGTCTAATATCTAGGATATACAAAGAACTTAAAAGACTTTACACTAAGAAAACAAACAACCCGATCAAGAAGTGGGCAACTGAAATGAATAGACACTTCACGAAAGAAGAGATATTCTCTAGTTTTTAAGCTTTAAAAAAAGTGACATTTTAAAAAATTGAAATCTCATATAAAATTAACAAACAAATAAAAATATTTTAATTAATAAATGTTCCTTGTTTTATAGCTAATCAGCAATAACAGCAAAGCTGTGTGCAATAAATTAATGATTTGAAATCCAAGACTCTGAATGACAATTGCAGCCATAGAGTAGCCTCAAAATCCAATTTATTTCTGTCTTCTATTTTGCTTGCCCCAAACTGTATCAAGAAAATATTGGTTTACACAGAAGTAGTTTCCCTTGCAATCTCAGGCTCCTCTTCAATAAAACTGATTCGGGAGCTTGAGAGAACTAATAGAAAATGTTTGTTTCCAAGTTGAATCATTAACAACCGAATGATAGCTATTTGCTCACGAACATCATCATAACTATGTCATATCAGAAGTGCTGTGAAGCTTTCACAAATGCTAAGAGAAATTCATTTGCTACTGACCACTAGCCAATATGTCATGGAGGGAAGGTGCCCTGCAGTTTGCCTGGTCCTTACCAAGATCCTTCCTGTGGGGTGTACGTGGATTTCTGCACACGTCTGAATGCTCTCTTATGCTTAGAGTTCCAAAGAACATCCAGAGTAGGTGGTAATAAGTTAGACTCCTTTGTGAATAGGACTTTGTCTGAAGTATGTAATCATTCATTTATCTATTTGTTCATTCCAAAATATCTGTTGAGTATCTATTGCTAACAAAGGTTCCTCTTTAGAGATGTTAAAAATCCAGCTACACAGCACAATTCATGATAGCCAGATTATGGAACCAGCCCAGGTGTCCATCAACAGGTGGATGGATTACAAAATGATGGTATATACACACAATATATTTTTACTCAGCTATAAAGAAGAACAAATTATGTCATTTGCAGGAAAATGGATAGAACTAGAGAATGTTATTCTGAGATTAGTCAGTCTCAAAAAGCTAATGGTTGTATGTTTTCTCTCATATGTGGAAGCTAGAGAGAGAAAGTGGGTAACAAAAGGAACTCCAGATAAAGCAGGAGAGACTCCAGTAGAGTGATGGAAGGGGTTTAGGGAAAGGGAAGGGGAAGAAGATTTGATAAAGGCAACAGTTCAAATAATGCTATGTAGATATATGAAATTATCAATACAAATCTCAATAACATGTATGGGGGGAGGGAGCAGGTGGGATTCAGAGGGAAACACACCAAGTGCTGTGTGCATGTCTGTTCCTCTCACTCTGAACCCCATTATGATGTACAATTACAATGCACCAATAAAAGTATATTTTTATTTTTTTAATTTATTTATTGGTGCATTGAATCATACATCTTGATGGGTTTCAGGGTGGTAAAAGTATATATGCACACATCGGTCAATTAGCCCTCCCCCAATTTCCACCCTCATTCCCTCCCCCTTCCCTCCTTCTTGTGCTCAGCATAGTAGTTGACTTTGATAAGTTTGTGTATGTACATCCTGTGCATTAGGGTGTTTCCGTCTTCCCCCCTCCCAGTTAGGTCACCTTCTTTGCTCATCTAAGGTTTTCTCCATCTTTGTCTGGAGTCCCTCCTATGCCCTATTCTCCCTAGCTTCCTCATATTAGGGAAAGCATCTGACTTTTCAATTTTGTGCCTGACTAATCTCACTTAGCATAATGTTCTCTAATTCCATCCATTTCCCTGCAAATGATGTAATTTTGTTCTTCTTTATGGCTGTGTAAAATTCCATTGTGTACATATCCCATAGTTTTGTAATCCATTCATCTGTTGATGGACAGAGAGATGCAAATCAAAACTATCCTGAGATGTCACCTAACCCCAATTAGAATGGCAATCATTAAAAACACAAACAATAACAAATGCTGGCGAGGATGTGGAGAAGTAGGAACTCTAATACACTGTTGGTGGGATTGCAAATTAGTGCAACCACATTGGAAAACAGTATGGAGGATTCTCAGAAGACTGGAAATGAACCTACCATTTGACCCAGCAATACCACTTCTAGGCATCTACCCAAAAGAATGGAAACCAAACTATCAGACTAATGCATGCGTATCTATGTTTATAGTTGCACAATTCACAATTGCCAAACTATGGAACTAGCCAAGATGTCCATCAAAAGTATATTTTTAAAAATCCAGCTATAGATATAAAACCCATGTTAAGGGAAATGGAGAATCCTAGGTGAGTAGGAGAATGTAGTTCAGATCACTTTGAAGAAATATAAAGAAAATAATTGGTGTAGGGTGGAGGTGGTTGGTGACAGTTTCTCTACTTGTCAGGTGTTTGAGTTGTTTTAAAATAAGAATATGCTTGGCCTTTATCACCTGGCTGCGCATACGTAGACATCATACAGATTCCCTGTTTTTTAGGGAGGATTTGCTTTTGTCAACTCTGGGAAAGCAGGAGCAACATGAAAGAAGCACATTCCTTGACTGGAATCTTTCGGGTCGGCCCTAACCACATGCCATCCAGTAATGAATGACTCAACTCGCTCTGAGTCAAAGTGGAAACATAAATGAGGTCAGCTGCCCTTGAAAACTTTCCACACATCCCGAGTGCTTTGAGTTGTGGGCCACATTTTATGGTACCCAATAACTGCAGGTTTATTTGAATTTGAATCAGCTGCCAAGTAAATACTGAGAATTGAACAGTTACAGCCAAGGAAACCCCCTCCCTTGACAGCAGGCCGCTCTTTCCTTCCTCCCTATGCCTGGAGAGAATGGAGATTCCCTGGGAAACAAGAAAAGAAAAACTCAATTCAAAGCAGCATAAAATGTTTATGGACGTAAGACCATGAACAACAACCCGTTTTATTTGCGGGTGTGATCGTTTTTTATGTAACTTCTGTTCTGTCTGTCCCCCTTCACTCTCAGGCTATAGATTCTATCCTCATTGCTCAGATTACCATGACTTCCAGGAGATAGAAGAAAATTAGCAATCACTTAATTATTAATCACCTGTAATTGGAACTGAAGACTATAAAACGTAAAGGATGAGAAGTGAGCAGATTAGCGGAATGGGAAGGAAGTGGGGCTGTGATAACTGCTTTGGTGTTAACCCTTTAATAAGACAATTGCTTCCTCCTAACTCTTGGGCATCCTCCCTGGTGTGCTTCTGCGGAGAGGAGGAGAGATGCGCAGGTCAGACTTGGTCGTGGGAGGGGGGCTGTGGTTTCCTGGTCTAGCTGGAGGCCCGATTGAACATCAGGTAAGAGGTCGAGTAAGGTCAGCACGAACCAGCCCAGGGAAGCAGCAGCTGCTCTGTTGCCTCGAGTGCTTTTCAATTTGGAAGGAGTGAGAAGAGGAGCTTCTCTCTGAATCACTGCTTTCCCAGACTTATGAATTTCAGAACCTCTTGTACTTTCCATTGCTTTCCAAACACCGACTTGTTTCAGGCTTCCCTGCACACAGATTGCAGTGATGTGGGCAAACAATTTTGACAAGATATGCAGCTTTGAGAGAAAGCACTTTAGGCTTACAAGGACACGCACCGCTGCTGGCCCCTGTGTGGGGGCGGTGGCCGAAGCTCGGGTTTTCAGCACCTGAGAGGGAAACCCAGACTGGGGTGCCTCTCATGCTGCGGGGTCCAGGCGGTGGTCATGAGTGCATCTCCACATCCCCCGCTGAGCTTGTCCTCAGATTTGGAACCGACAGACGGTCGTTTTAGGTCTGGGCTCTAGGAAAAAAAAAAAGCATACCTCATTTAAGGATCTTGACTCATACCCCTTCTATTTAAGTTCCAAAAGCATTTATTGAACACCAACCCGTGTGCAGAGTGCTGTAGAGGGACGAAGAAGAAATTGAAGATCTTCATGCTGTCTTTGAGAAACTACCATCTAAATTGGAGCTGAAAGCTAGTGAAGTTGATATAAATGCGTATGAAACAGCAGAGAAAGAGCAAATTAATACTTCAACAAAGAAGGGGAGGGACAGGACACTTCTGTCTCCTCCCACTGATATTTGAGGGGCTGATGTTCTGCAGCTTTTTTTTTTTTTTTTTTTTTTTTGGTACTGGGGATTGAGTCCAGGGGCATTCTACCTCTGAGCTACACTCCAGCCATTTTTATTTTTTATTTTGAAACAGGGTTTCCCTAAATTGCTGAGGATCTCACTAAGTTGCTGAGGCTGGCCTTGAACCTGCAATCCTCCTGTCTCAGCCTCCCAAGGACTGGGATCACAGGTGTGAGCCACCATGGCTGGCTAAGATATACTTTTGAAAGAGCTTTTCTGAAGAACACCTTGTTTTTTAAATAAGGTTTTTGACTGCCTATTGATTTTTTTTTTTTTTTTGCAGTACTGGGGATTGAACCCAGGGGCGTTCTACCTCCGCGCTACACCCCGGCCCAATTTTTTTTATACTTTATTTTGAAAGCGGGTCTCACGAAGTTGCGGAGGGCCTCACTAGGTAGAGAGAGAGAGAGAGAGAGAGAGAGAGAGAGAGAGAGACAGGGAGGGAGAGAGAGAGAGAGAGAGCTGAGGCTGGCCGCGAACCCGGATCCTCCGGTCTCTGCCTCCCAAAGTACTGGGATTACAAGCGTGCACCACCACGCCTGGCTCTGCCTATTGATTTTCTTCAACCACTCTGGCTCATCTTATTTTGATTTGGGGTCCTTTTGGGTAAGAAGGTGGGTCTCCTCATTACCACTTGTCCTCCATGCTTGTTGTCAATAAAGAGTTAACACCTTCAAACTTAGGGGGCCACTATGGGGGACATAAACACCTTAGAAGGAAGGTGAAAGTGAGAGGAATTTGAATTTAGGTGTTTGAAAGTAAGGGAATGATAAAAATGCACTATGGTCTGCTTTTATAAATGTACACTGCACTTTACTGAATACATATGTCACATGATAGAATGCATTTCAGGACTATGTTTGGGCCTATGGAAGGAAAGAGTCTAGAAAAAACCATTGGATACAGAAATGACAAACACAGGGAAGAGGCAGATTCCAACTCTGATGCTTTTCAAAATCCTGAGATGCAAATTCTGAAAAGGAAGGCGGTGTGTATAGCTCCAAGACAGCACAGTGCAATGGGAAGACCGGGAGCCTTAGGGCCAGAGAGACCTACTACGTTTAGACCCAGGCTGTTCCGAGACTTTTATGCAAGTAACTTAGCTGCTTTCCACCCTAGTTGCTTCATCTGGTTATCTTCAAGCAATGAGAAAAATGTGCATAAAAATTTTGGCAAAAGCGAGTCCTGAATAAATGCTAAAAAGAAAGTCTCCTTTGCTTTATTTGTGTGTTCATAGGAATGTCAGTGGTGAAAATGCACGTGCTTAGAGAAATGATTGCTTCCCAGGGTAATATCTCCATTTACAACAACCTTGCTGGTTAAACAGGCATTTGCATTCCTGTGTGTGTGTGTGTATGTGTGTGTGTGTGTGTGTGCGTGTGTGTATGTGTGTGTGTGTGTCACTAGGGATTGGACCCAGGGGCATTCTACCTTGGAGCTACATCTCCAGCCCTATTTTATTTTTATTTTGAAACAGGGTCTCGTTAGGTTGATGAAAAGTCCACTATTTGCTGAGGCTATACTCGAACCTGCAATCCTCCTGTCTCAGCCTCCCAAGTACTGGGTATACAAGTGTGCACCACCATGCCCAGCTATTGCATTCATTCTTGACCAATGGAATTCTGTCAACCTGGAAAGGGTCTCTCTGAGTGTGGTTATGTGGGCTCACAAGGGGACTTGGGCTTGGGAACTCTACTGGACTGACAAGAGCATGCTGTCCAGCTGGATAGCTTTCCTAGCTGGATAAAGCTAGTCTACTGTTTTCAGCCTTCATTACATCTGTAAAATGGAGATGAAACCACTAACTTTGGAGACTTGGTGTTGATGCTACTGATGAGTATCAGATGATGCATAAGAAGATAGAACTCAGTAGGTAGAGCCGACTATTTTGTCGATAGTTACACAGGAGTTGACTATCTTCCAAGGCGGCAAATTTCATTGTATGGATCATTTTACTGTAGAAAATTTCCCCCTTATTGTCACACCAGGTGAAGTAGGCCGTGAGAATGATAGGGAAGGAGAGGAAGCCAGGACAGGTGAGCTCCAAGTTGGCAGAAGAAGTATCTCAGCTGCAGGACTGGTTCCCAATAAAGGATGAAAGGCAGGCAAATGCCCATTCTGCATTGCTACCAGGCTGTTGATGATACCCTAAGTGTCGGGACGGTGGTCCATGTAGCGAGAAGACTTCAGCCAATGCTGACACTGGCTGACAGTGGGCCAGCCTCCATGTGCTTTCACTTAGTCTATTTTAGTATAATAGCATTGTGTTTCTCTCTCTTGACGTCATTCTTGCCAAATAATGAGTTTCTGGTTTTCACCTTATTTTGCGCTTCCTTTTATGTCATTTGTGCATGTGTCCTGGGATATTTAAATATCTTAAGGTCACACTTGTTTACTGGTCTGTGAATAGTTTTAGATATTCCTTACCTCCTCTCATGCCCTGTCCCCACTTCCAAATGTCATTAATTGGGACTGGAGGTGTAGCTCAGTGGTAGAACACTTGCCTAGCATGTACAAGGCCTTGGGTTTAATTTCCCCAACATTAAAAAAGCCAGTAATTATTCTCTTGATCAAAATCATAACCTTTAGCCGGGCGTGGTGGTGTACGCTTGTAATCCTAGTACTTTGGGAGGCGGAGACCGGAGGATCTGGGTTCGCGGCCAACCTCAGCTCGTGCACACGCGCGCGTGCGCACGCTTTCTCTCTTTCTCTCCCTGTCTCTCTCTCTCTCTCTCTCTACTTAGTGAGGCCCTCCGCAACTTCTTGAGACCCGGTCTTAAACTAAAGTATAAAAAATAGGGCCAGGGGCGTAGCGCAGAGGTAGAACGCCCCTGCGTTCAATCCCCGGTACCACAAAAAAAAAAAAAATCTTAACCTTTTTGAGTTCCGTTTTTGTCCTTTGTCAGGAGTCATAGAGGCATCATAAACCAGGGTTCAAAGAAAAGTCCTAGTCTTTTTTGACCTAAAGACCTATACACTCTTAGAATAGAAATGGATTTTAAAGTCTGCATACATGCATGGCTTCATTGCATAGTTAGGAAATAAAGTCGGTGTCTTAGTCTGTTTTTTATTATGATAACGAAATACACAAGACTGGGTAATTTATTATTTATAAACAACAGAGGTTTATTTGGTTCATGGGTCTGGAGGCTGGAAAGCCCAAGGTTATTGTGCTATATCAGCTCAGCATCTGGTGAAGGTCTCCTTGCTGCTTCACACCATGGCCGTCATCACTTGGCAAGACAGAGCAAGTGTGCCAGCTCAGGTCTCTCTGTTCTTCCTCTTATAATGCTTCTAGCACCACCATGGGGACTCCACCCTCATGATTCATCTAACCCAATCACCTACCAGAGTCTGCAAATGCTATTCACATATGATTTTGGGGATTAAGTTTCCAACACATGAACTTTTGGGGAAACACATTCAAACTGTAACAACCAGCATGGTTTAGCAACTGCACCAGTCCACTGTCTGCTTCTGCTAGACTCCTTTCCTTCAGCAGCATGAGTTTTGACTGGAAATGTGCAACAGAACCACCATGCTCTCCCAGTCTCTTCAGGTGTCCACCAAGGATGCTGGTGTCATCAGGCATGCATACAGCCTCAGTTTCATTTGCATTGTTTTCTCCTTCATGATGTAACACTCTCACATGGGACCAGTAGCACTGGCAGCTTCTCTTCCACGTCCAGCAAGAGGTGTCACGCATCTGCCATTGTCCTTAAGAAGGCCTGGAGTCGCCGTCTAGTGGAAACATCATACTTACCAATGTTCTTTTTCCCTTTTTTAGGTTTTTTTTTTTTTTGCAGTACTGGGGATTGAACCCAGGGGCATTCTACCTCTGAGCTACACCCCCAGTCCCATTTTTTGTTCTTTATTTTGAAACAGGGTCTTACTAAGTTGTGGAGGGCCTCACTAAGTAGCTGAGGCTGGCCTCAAACCTGGATCCTCCTGTCTCAGCCTCCCAAGTACTGAGATTACAAGCGTGCGCCACCATGCCCGGCTTAGTTTTTTTTTTTTTTATACTGGGTATTGAGCCTAGGAGAGCTCTATCACTGAGCTACATTCCTAGATCTTTTTATTTTTTATTTTAAGACAGGGTCTCACTTAGTTGCCCAGGCTGGCTTTGATCTTGTGATCCTCCTGCCTTAGCCTCCAGAGTCACTGGGATTACAGGTATGTGCCCATTGAGCTGGGCTTCTTGTTTTTTGCTTGCCAATTGCTTGGTATTCATTTCTCTCCCCTCAGAATCACTTCCCTTTGACCTGTCTTCTGAACTATTTTCCCCAGAGTACCTTCTTCCTCTCTAGTAAACTAAAGGTAGAGAGGCATGTTTTAAGCTATACCATTTTATTTTGTAGACACTTATGAGCTGTGTGCCCTTGTTAGTCATCCTCACCTCTGAGCCTCAGTGGAAGCACCTGAAAAATGAGAATATTCCCTGTGTCTCAGGATATTGTGAAGATTAGATACTCACTTGATCCCTTTAGGTATAAAGATAACCTCACCATTGAGTAGGCAATGAGAGAAGCAATGAGAATAGAGAAGAGCTCAGAGATAGAGAAGGTAGGAAGAGAAGGTGTCCAAGGACTGAACACTGCAGAGTGTCCACTTTTATTAGGTAGGAGAAGAGCCCAGATGGGTTGCAACAATCTCAGAGTCGGGAAGATAATTAACTGTGGAGTGTTAGGAAGACACAGATGGGTAGACATAGATACAATTTATCTGGCGAATGGGAGAGAAATCGAGAAAACAGGAGAGCAAAGTTGGATAATCAAAGGTAATAAAACAGTCAGGGATTTGGATATCTGTAGGAATGATAGGGCAGACCATAACAAAATCATAAACTCTGGGTAACTTGGTACTTATATTGATAAGGAACTCAGTAGCTATTTGAGGTAATATTGCTAAACATTAAGAAGGATACATGGCAGTCTGTCAGTTGTCACCCCAAATCCTGTCTTTCCTTCTTTCTGTGCCCATGCTGCCTAACTATAGAAGACATTTCAAGCCCCGAAAGTGAAGGAGTGATGTGGAGTGGAAAGGAGGTTTTGTTTTTTGTTTTTTGTTTTTGTTGGAAAGGAGGTTATTCACTGCAAACATCCCCTGTTTCATATTCCCATGGGATGAAAACAGATGTGGAGATAACCTCTCTTGGACCTTGCACACAAGGACCTGGACATGAGGAGTTGGGGCTGATGAATGGTATTGAGATGAGAGCTGCCCTGCCAGCTGAGATTGGGCAGACCGAATCAGAGAGATCGAAACAGTTATCTTAGTGTTGGAAAGAAGTTGTAACATTGACTTTGTCATCCCCCTAACCAATACAGGGGGAGTTGGCACATTTTCTGTTGGGATAGTCATCAGTTTAGAGGCAGCTTCTGAAAAGGGGTCTTGAAGGATGCTGAGAATCAAAATTCTGGGACACAAGCAGCTGGGATGTATAGGTACTGAGTTCTGCCTTTACCCAAAAGTCCTCTGTGTTGGCTTTCAAGCTATCGAGAAATCCTCTCCCTTCTCACGTGAGTCAGTGTCAGGTGAGGTGCTGAGGTATCCATGGGGGCAGTTCCATGGCACAGGTGTGGCAGTGATAGCTAGAAGGCCCCAACTTGGGGCTGCACATCTCTCGACTAATGGTTAATGCTTACCAGGGGTGTCAGAGCCAGGTGTCCCATGGCACTTACATTGCTTTCTAGGGAGAATCATAGCTGGTGGTGTTAAAATAATGCTAGGCAATAGTTTACTGCCTGTGGTAGGCAAGATAATGGCTTCTCAAGGATGATCACGCCCTACTCTCAAGAACCAGTGAATATGTTAAGTCGCATTGCAGCTATGGTCTGAAGGTTGGCACTCCCACCCCTACACACACCTAAAAATTCAGAGGTTGAAACCTAACCTCCAAGATGGTGGTATTAAGAGATGTGGCCTTTGAGAAGGGCTGGCCCTTGATTTTGGACTTCCCAGCCCCTGTAACTGTGAGCAATCCCTTTTTTTGTTTATAAATTACCTAGCCTATGGTATTTTGTTATGGCAGCCCAAATCAACTAAGATATTGGCAAAGGGGGATTAAATAGGGTTGCATATGAATTAATGTTGCTAACCACTGAACCTTAAGATGGACAGGTTACCCAGGTGGGTCCATGGTAATTCTTAAAAGTGAAAAAGGGAATTGGAAGGATTGGAAGAGAAAACCAGAGAGCTGATAACATGAGAAGAACTTGGCCTGATATTCCTGGCTTTGAAGATGGAGAAAGGGGGCCATGAATCCAGGAAAGTGGGTGGTTTCTAGGAGCTGGAGATGACAAGGAAACATTCTCTGCTACAGCCTCCAGAGCGAACACAGCCCCACCAGCACATTGATTTTTAACTCAGGAAGCCTTGTTTCAGACTTCTGACTTGCAGAACCACAGATAATAAATTTGTGTTGTGTTAAGCTACTACATTTATGGTAATTTGTTAAAGCAGCCATAGAAAGTTAATATGCTGTCCTAATAATTAACTGAGGTGATTACTGATACTCAGTTTATTTCTTAAACTCTCAGTCTTAGTCTGCTCAGGGTAGATTATTTCCCAGTAGCAGGTTCTGGAAAGAGATCAGAACAAGACCATACAAACAGATAGGTAGTAATAGGTAGAGATGTGAAGCAACAATGTCCCAACTCTGATCACATTGCTGCAAATAAAGTTGTTTGCCTGACCCCCACTTATTCTTCCTAGTCTAGTGTTTCCCTATTTTAAACATGAATCACAAGCCTTGCATTGAAAGGTGTGACCTTTATGCATACCCATTAATAAAAGCATTGTGGGGGAGAGAATCACTAGAATATTATGGAAAACAAAAATCACCACGGTTTAAAATTATTCCAACAAAGGTTAATACACTGAATAAATTTAGAATCAGTCAATTACTATAAGAACATGAAAAATAACAAGATTTTCATGTGGTCGCTTAACCTCCAAACACAACCATTTAAGCATATTCATGTCATTCAATATTATACAAGGGAAACTATGAAAAACCATAAAACTACTAATTTGAATGCCCATATCATAGGGTATAGTTTATTCCTGATTTAGGAGTGTTTATCCTAAGTATATAAATATGATGCCTATTAATTTTAAGTGCTAAAATAGATGGTTGATTCAAAGGACAGCTTCCATTAGCCAAGGTTGTTATTATATGTTTAAACCTTAGGCTTTCAGAGAAGCACATGAAATGAAATAGCCCTACTTGGTTTCCTAAATTCCAGACCTTCTAGCAATTACCAGTTGACTGAGTTTGTTATATTGTTTAGGGAAGCAAATGAGAAAAGAGACAAAAGTGTTTTTTAATGTCTTGGGAATAAAGTTCAGAGTTTCAGTAAGGGATGTGTGTTCAAGAATAATACTGGTAAAAAATCAACACCTCTCCTAAAACTGTGTTGCATCTTAAAACAGAAAGCTATTGTTTGTATAAAATGAAAGGTAGCTGTGTTGAGCATTTTTCTAATAGAATACTCTGTATCTAAAGAAAAGTGGAGCGCAATGCACCGAGTTTAACCACACAGGCACATCTTTAGATTTTCCTGGAGTCTATGCACCTCTGCACACTTTTCAGAGAAAACAATAGAGAGATAACTGACAAATGCAGATTATGGCGAAAAGACAGAATTTAGGGAATTAGAAAAGAAATGCCTAGTGTCAAAAGGTATCAAGGACATTACCTGACATTTAAAAACATGTTGCTTTTTAGAAACATAGAAAAAGCCAAAGTAAGAAAATAAAAAAAATTACTATCTCAGTTCTATGATCATTCAACATAAAGGCCCATTTCTGAAACATTGGCAGCTTTCTCATGCTCTCTGTAATATTTATTGAGTTAAATCTCTTTTGCATGTCTCTAGGAATGGGCAAGCTTTCCTAGGCCACCAAAGCAATGATTTCCTATGTCATACTGTGAAGTTGGGGGGGACTTAAGTTGCGTCCAATGCATCTTTGATCTTTGTTATCAAAGTACATAAGGAGTTAATGGAGGGATCTGGGGTGCCCTGGCATTTAGACTAAAATCTTCCCTGACATTGGGGACTGCTGTTGCTACTGTTTGGATCATTCTGGTTTCCAAGGAAGAACTTACATACTGAGAGACCCTAGAACACCCACTCTAACAATTTATTTCATATGCCGTCTATGTATAAATAGCAAATACAGAGAAGCATTCATTGGCGTCAGAAGGAATAGGCACAATAATTTAAATTTTAAAAGAATATCTTTCCAAATTTGGGCTTGCTAAGCTCATTTGGACCTCGTTATTTTGACACCAGTAAATGCAACTTTATTTTTAATGAAGACTAAAATTTAGCAGTAATTTATTTTTCCAACTTTTTTCCCCCCAGGCAGCACATTTTCCAGGCAATGCCTCTGACCATCATAATAATTGACACAAAACTTTTCCTAACAGTGTCAGAATGTGCTTTGAATTTCTTCCTTCACTATGGAAACTACTATTTTTGTTCTTCTACTATCCCTGATGCCTCCCATGTCTTTTGAGCATCTCCACCTGGCTATGACTTTATCATCCAAACTCAGTATGTTCAAATTGGTTCCTCTTTCTGTATATTAACTGATGTCACTCTTCATTCAGTCCCAGCCTGGGAGCCTGAGAATCATCCTCACGTCCCTGCCTCCTTCCATGTAGGTGCAGGCACTAAGGCCTGTGGATTCCAACTCTTTCTTATCTCCTGTTTCATTCCCTCTTCTCCCTCTGCCCCACTTTAGCTTTTTTGCTGCTCTTCTGACTCAAGCCAACCTGAATTGTGCCTGAATTCCTTCACTGGTCTGCTTATTTCTCTAGCTTCGGTCTAACCCCCATTCATTCCATCATCTGTCTTGATGTCAGGCAGATCTCTCTAAAATAGAAGTGGAATGACATTACTCCTCTTTAAAATGCCTCAGTGGGTTCCTATTGCCTATATGACTCTGTCCAAATTCCTTTACAGAGTAAACAAGGCTCTTTAGGATTTTCCCTCCTTCTATTTTTCCATCTTAGCTTCTGCTACTCCCAGGCCCACACCCTGTGGAAGCTATCCATATGGTACTTCTTACAATTCCCTGAAAGCAATATACATTCTTGGGCAGTTACCATTTCCTTTGCTTGGGATAAATGCCTTTTTTGCCTCTCATCTTCAAGGACATTTCCCCCTTTTTGTCACCATTGGACATAATGAGTTGTATTCAAAGTATTTATTTTCATATCTGTATTCTCCACCAGTTGATTTTCTTTTAAAAGTTTTCATCATTTTGTCTTCTTTACGTTTTTAAATCACTGAAATTCACTTCTCTGTATGGTGTGCTATAGAGGTTCAACTTAATTTTTTTTCACATGAATAAGCAATTGTCTGATAACATTTATTGAAATGTTTCCTCACTTATCTACAGTGCCACTGCTTAAAAACTCAAGTTCACATGAAGGTGCATGTCTGCCTCTAGGCTCTATATTCTTTTCCTTTAATCTATTTTTCTTTTTATATATTAGTTTTACACTGTATTAATTAATAAAGCCTTATAAAATTTCATGATATCAAGTAGGACAATCTACCCACCATGTTATTTTTCAAGAGAGAGAATTGACTATTTTAAACGCTTGATCTTCCACATAAAGTTTAGAATCAGCTTGTTGAATTCCCAGAAAAGCTTTTGGGAATTCGATTATAATTGCATTTAGTCTATGGATCAATTTGGGAAGAAAAGATATTTTTATAACATTGAGTCATCATATCCATGAACATGGGCTGTCTCTCAACACATATTCTTTGATATCTCCTAATTAAGCTTTATAATTTTCTGCAAAAGAAAATTGCACACCTTATTTTATAACTAAGTTTGCATTTCCTATAAAATTTGGATTATCTGTAAATAGTGATAATTTTCTTCCTTCCTTTCAAGTCCTCTTTTTAAAAAAAATTTTTTTAGAGCAGTTTTGGTTCACAGCAAAACTAAAAGTACAAAAATTTCCCATATACCTCTTCCCCTCTCCCCACAGTGCATGGCCTCAAGTATTATTGGCATCCCTCACCAGTGTGATATGTTTGGTACAATTGGTGAACCTACATAGTCATATCATTATCATGGAAAATTCATGGTTTACATTATGATTTACTCTTGGAATTGTATGTCCTATAAGTTTATATACCTGTATCATACATTCTAGGGGTTTAGATACCCACAATTATTATGTCTTACAGAATATTTTCACTGTCCTAAAAATTCCTTATGCTATTTATTATTATTTTTGAAACCTCTGACAAAAGGTTAAGTAGAAGTCGTCACAAAGGAAACCTTGTTTTATTCTTCATCTTCTAGCATCTGTCAAGATTTTCTTTGTCCTTGCTTTTTGTAATTTGATTTTTATATACTTCAGTAGTTTTTGGTTTTGCCTTAGTTTTCTTTTTTTACCTTTAAAAGAAAATTCTGCTTAGTGTTCTTTGAGTATCCTGGGTCTGTGGTTTGGTTTCTGTCAATTTTGGAATATTCTTGGCCATTATTTCTTCAAAATTTATTTTGCTTCATTCTTTCTTTCTTGTCCTTTTGGCATTCCCATTACACACCTTTCCCCCATTATACACATTTTGAAATTGTTCTGCAGTTTTTGGATGTTTTGTTTCAGTGTTTTTATTGTATTTTTTGCATTTCAGTTTTAGGGATTTATATTGACTTATTTTTCTTAGGTTTATGTGTCAAATTTATTGATCATCAAAGGCATTTCTCATTTCTTTTACTATGTTTGTAATTTCTAGCCCTGCCTTTTGATACTTCCTCAAAGTTTTTGTCTCTTTTCTTATATTACCCATCTGAATTTCCATAGCATCTACTTTTCCCATTAGAGCCCTTGACATTTTAATCATAGTTATTTTGAATTCCTTTTTGGACAATTCCAATATCCATGTCATGCTGGGTCTTGTTCTGGTGTTTGGTTTGTCTCTTCATGTTGCGGGGGTGTTTTTCTTTCTCTTAAAAATATTACTTTTGTAATTTTTGTAATTTTTCTTGTAAGCTGGACATATTGCATTGGTAATAAGAACTAATTCAATAGAACTTCAGTATGAGGATTTATGCTAATCTTGCTAGGCTTATGCTTGTGTTTAAGATTTGTTGTAGCTATGGTTCCAGAGTCTTCAGATTCCTCCAGTATCCATGTTTTTGTCTCTTTGCTTTGAAAGGTTCCTTATATACTGCTTCTCAGAGAACCGGTGTCTTGCAGTTCTTTTTGTTGTAATCCACTGTTACTATTTTGAAGCCCTGTTGGTGTGGTGATAGGGGCTGGGGCTGGGAAGCATTCTATGCTCTTTTGACTAAACTCAGCTTCTCAGTGGGCCCATGTCTCAGGGCTGCAGCCTTCATAAGTGTTTCTGTCCTCCAGGGGCTTGCTTTTATTTCCTCTGCTCCCTAATCCTTTCCCTGGTTGCAGTATTTCACATCTATTTCCTTGAAGCCCTATCCCCTGTTTGCTAGTCTTTGCTTTTTTCCCTTGGGTGAGAAAGCAAGACTGGAGGAGGGTAGAATGAGGAGAAATTCCTTTCTCCAGCTGGGCTAAGGTTTCAGAATTGTGATAAGGCTAAGTCTTTTGTCCTGGAGAGTAGACCTTTTTTTCAATGGAGATGTCTCTGGACATATTTTACAAATGTTACTCTTGCTGCACCCTTGCTAGGAAACTTCAGCAGATCTCTAACATTAGAACCTATTGTGTCAGGGTGTCAGAAGCATGCATGCACACATGTATAACTACAATGCACCAATAAATGTAATAAATTAAAAAAAAGAACCTATTGTGGTTCCTGGAGGGAGGAAAAGTCATAAAAATCTGGGGCTCCAGGAGTTTCTCACTCAAATGTTAATCTACACCTAGTCTTGGGCAATTGTCAAAATTACCATTTCACTGTTTCTGTAGTTCATGGTGCCAACAAATTCTGCTCTAGCTAAGCCCTGCTGAGCACTTCCCCCCTCTTCTGGATTTGCCTTTCTCTTGGTTTTGGGTTTGTGGTTTGTTATGAAACCTCAATTATCTGGTAGAACCAAGAAAAATTTTGATTTTAAGCTTGTCCAACTTTTCTTGATGTAAGGAGTAACAACTTTCAAGCTTTTTATGTGTTGGGGCTGAAACCACAGATCTAAACTTTATGTTTTTGATAGAAACTCAATTTGATGATAGTATATTTTGTATACAGAAATGGGTTAAATTATTCTTTTTTTTGGTTTTGTTTTGTTTTGTTTTTGGTACTGGGGATTTAATCCAGGGCATTCTACCACTGTGCTACAATCCTAGCAACCCCTTTTTTATTTTGAGACAGGATCTCACTAAGTTGCTGAGGCTGGCCTTGAACTTGTGATGCTCCTGCCTCAGCCTCCCCTGCCTCAGCCTCCCCTGCCTCAGCCTCCTGAGTAGCTGTCATTATAGGCATGCACCACTGCACCCTGCTGAGTTAAGTTTACTATTTTGTTTGGGATTTTTGAATTTACATACATGAATTAGATTGACGTATCAGTTTCCTTTCTCATACTGCCCTTGTTTGGATTGGGTATTGAGGTTTAATATAATCACATAAACCTAGCTGTTCCCCTTTCTCTGTCTTTTCTTTACTCTAGAATAGTTTGTATAAGTCTGAAATTGTTTGTTCCCCAAAAGTTTTGTAGAAATTGCCTGTGATTGTCTGGTTTCGTTGTTTTCTTTGTGGGAATATTTAAAATTCTACTTCAATGTCCCTTATGGTTGTGGAACTACTTAGGATATAAAATCTACCTGAGTGTGTTTTGGTAAGTTACTATTCTCTAGAAAATTGTTCACTTTATGAAATCTTCGAATTAATGGGCATAAATATATTCATTCCATGTTCTATTGGTGTATCTACTGTTTTCTGTTATGTTGTCTCTGTAGAGAGGATCATAACTAGGCTGGATCATTCTCTTTAGGAAACTTCTCTGGTAACCCTATTTGTGATTAGGTCAGGACTGGCTTTTTAAAACATCTATTCCCTGCCACCCTCCAATCAGTGCTATCTGTTCCCCATTCCAAGAGTTACATCAGCCTCCAAATATCTTCTGTCATTCTGCGGCATATGTTGGACCTTGGCCTAGACTATGTCTGGGTCTATAGATTTAAAAAGGCTTTAATAATTGGATGTTTTTGATATCTTAACATTTGATGAAGATCTCTGCAACCAATTTGGCTAGATTCTGTGTGCAGCAATCCAATTCAGAGGCTGCATTTAGACACAGCCTGTGAATCCAAAGTAACATGAGCAAAGTTCTAGTCACGCCATAGTGTATGGCTGCCAAAATGTGGACACGGAAGCAGTTATTTTAAAACTTGATAAGCAACACAGCATTTTGCAGAACTGTGGAATAAAAGGAAAACTTCTAGTTGCCCAATTAGAAAAGCATTTGCCTGATTATTGACATTCTTATCATTGAATGCGCTTTACCTGATCATAAGATGTATGCTTTAGTTTAGGACTATTTTTGAAAGCATAACTTATATTTTAGGTAGGATTTATTTCCAGAATGATTTGGGTTCTAGGGACTTTTCTATGTTTGGTACTTTATTCTGGTGAAATTTAGTAATCTTCTTGTTAAAAATGAGGATATATTTAATTTTTATTCATTTTAAGTATAATTTATACTCAAATATAGATTGATCTATCAATCAATCATATATTTAGATTCCTAGATGCCTTAGTATAATATTCCTGTATTACATTTTCTGTTTTTTTAAGGGGGGTATAATTTATACACAAGTTAAATTGGGAAGTTGGAAACTTCTTCAGTGTTCATGTAATGTTTAATTTAAATTATTTCCAACCACAGCCCAAGTCTCATGCTGCTATGGACAATCTGTGTTTCTTGGTATATGTCCCAACATTTTATTTAACAAAATAGAAATAGAAGAACAAATATAAAAGCGCCAAATGTGAAGTATAGCTAGAAGGCTTTGACAGACATAACAGCAAAGCTACTTCATCTTTACAGCATTTGATTCAGGGACATCGCATCTCAAAAGTTTTCATCTTGGAGCATTTAATTCTATAATTTAAAGAACAACTCAGTGCAACATAAAAAGGAGAAATGTCCAGTTCGATTCTCATGCACATAAATCTGACAGTACAAAGTGACACCAGCTCTCGTGAATTCAACCTGATTTGATTCTGATTATTGCAGAAGAACCTCCTCTTGACCTCTCCTACAAACTTCCCCATTTAATCAAACTCGAGGATACTAACTCAGCTTGGAAAATAATTATGGATGGTTAAACATATATACTATATGGATAAAATATGATGTTGAGATCTTGAGATCTTCAGGACACACATTTATAAATGAAGTGAACCACGTAAAAAGCTGAAATTGCCCTTTATTAGTGGCTAAAATAGAGACATTAATATTAGGAAAAGGCTGTCTGCAATAATAAAAATAATTTGACCACGGCATCGATTTCTTTCCCATTCACTCCCACATAGTCTCAACCAATTAGAAGGAGTAGAACTGTTTCTATGTAGGTGAACTGGGGTAAACCAGTACATTTTTATTAATTTATATAAATGTGTCATGATGATTGCTTCTTGGGCTTTTGGCTAAGATAAAATGAAATGTCTCATGATGAACTTATTTTTTTCTGGGTACTGAGAATGGAACTGAAGGCCTTGCCCATACCAGGCAAGCCCTCTGTCACCGAGCTCCATCCCACCCCTCGTGACTCACCTTTGCACATACATATGCCACCGCAGGGAAGGGAATCACCTGACTCAATACACTTACATAGTTAAAAAAACTGTTGAATCAGACTATAAAACCAGTTTTTAAGTATATTCACCAAAGCACAGCATAATTAAGCACTAAAGTAGCTCATTAACCCTTTTAGGTCTCTAGGGGACCATTTGTTACTTACTTAAATGGGAGCTAAGTCTAAATGAATGGACAATGACAGAGGGAACACATACGAAGGGTGAATTAGCAATACCAGGTGAATTTTGAAAGCCAAAATTTCCCTGAATTCAAAGGATACCATGGATTATTTTCCACTATCATTATGTAGATTCCTTAAAAAACAAAAGATAACTGTAATGGTTTATTGGAAGGTACAATCTTAGAGAAGTAAAATGGAGGGAACGTCGGAAAGAAGTCAGAAAAGGCAAAGAGCAAATCCAACGGATGCATCCTGACGCTGCAGCCATCAAAGCAGACCTGACTGTTAGATCATGTAGAAGGTCTCCAGGGAGGCTCTGCGGAACACCGCATCTCAGGAGAATCTAGCGCAGAGATACTGGTTGGCACTTATCTGCTAGTTCTTTCCTTTTCTCTGTGTTTTGTTGGCCTAAATCAAAGGAATCACCTCCTGGGATCTTTTGGATGGTGTCATCTGGAGCTTCTGGATAGCTTCTGGAAAGCTTGGGTCTCTCCTGTGAACTGGTAATGTCATGGAGGTTGCTTTGGCTTCACCCCCACAGGAGCGGCTTGTGCCTTCGCTAGGGCAGCTCTCAGTAGAAAGCAAGAGAAGCAGCAGAGGCCAGGGCTGGGAATAGCAGCTGGAGGGCGAAGGCAGGATTCAGGTTGGTGCTTCAGTTGGTTCTGATACTAGTACACCTGGACAAAAAAGTATGCATGAATACGTATGTGTGTTTGTGCAAGTGATGCATTCCGGGATATACATAATATGAATTCTCAGCAGGGGCTTAAAAACTGGGGTTATGAGTAAATGTAAAAGTTGGGGCAGGTTGTCACTGTTTAAGATTGTTATAGAGCCTGAAAGTGAAACCCAAATCATGTCGAACTGAAAAATCCTTTAGATATTTCAATGGGAGCAAAGGAGATTGAAGTGTGAGGCCAGTTTCTGAGTGGTGTTAACTGTACTGGCATACAACCTGAGAAGCAGAGCTGACAGATGCTGTAGCATGGAGACCAGTTCTTTGAGCAAAGGTGATTGGGAGGGTACCTGGGACAGCAGCTCGAGGAAAGAGAGCCAACGGAGGATTCGAACAAGCTTTGGGGCAGTCCCCACATCCCATGGTCTTAGTGGACAGCAGTGTAGGCCATGGTCCCACCTCGTCTGTTTTCTATTTATTTGTGATGGTTGGTTTCTCAGCTTGTCATTTATTCTTATTTACTTCATCTGCAGAAATTTAAGTCTCCTTAAGGCTTTAAAGAGAGGGAAGAGCTTCTGATGGACCATTGATCAAAAGCAAAGGCTCTATCAGGATCTGCACAAAAACTGGGAATAGCAAATAATTAGTGTAGTTTGATTAGAAAGGACATTTACTGATGGACCAAATCAACATTCTCTTCTTTTTCATCTACCTGGTTTATGTTACGAGACATATTTGATGCCAGGAGTATTATTTGGAAACACTATTGTACATGGAAAGATCCCTTATATTCATACTATTTTTTTAGTATGAATTTGGAAAATTTCCCAGACTTTACATCTGGCTGTCTGTTTTCCGCTTTAGAGGATAAGACTAACCAGGTGGATGATGATACTAAGTTTAGTCTCTGGAGAGAAAATAGTCTTATATGCCATTTTTGAATTAACTCTTCAGGAACTCTATATTTTCAGCACGTACTAGACAATGATTTATAGACAAACCATTATTATCTTCTAAAATGCTTACTAAATGTTCATTTACAATATTTTGAGAATCTATTTTACCTTACTGAATTAATAGATCTGCTATGGAAGATAATTTAGAATATAGTTTTGCTCCTGTGCCCACTAGTAAATTTAATGCAGCCCATTAAGTTAAAAAAATCAAAAAAGACCTTTTTTATATAGTCACATATTCAAATGTTTTAATTAAAAGCATTTCGGGGGCATTGATTTCTATTGTTCTGAATATAACAAGAAAAAAGTTTTTGTAGATGAAGATGGAAATATTGTCAATAGTTTTGACCCCACAACTGCAAGATGTAGAGTTTGGAAGTGAAGCCTTGGATAATGTGAGTGAACCACCCGTTTTCTTTTCTCAGAGAGCACATTTCAAACATCCTGACAATTAACGAATTATCGATGCTACCATTTTGAACTAAGAATAGTTTGGGATTATGATGGTAACCATTTGTTGAAGTAACAGGATACCTGGTGAAGCTGGAATGCATTCTCCTGTCCCTCTGCCCATTCAAACCTGCTTCAGGTATCTGTGTGTGTGTGTGTGTGTGTGTGTGTGTGTGTAAATCTCTGCCCTTTGGATAAAATATTTGGCAGTTTCCATGACTTTTCCAGTCACTTTCAGAAAGTAAAAAAAAAAAAAGTGTTCTAGTCCCACTAGTTGTAAAATAAATTCGTGTTTAAAGTCCCACGTAATAAAAAACTTTACACCTCACATTGGATTGAGGCTTCCTCCCCCAGCTTGGGCTGTCATGGCTGGAAGCCACTGGGGCAGGCAGGTGTGGAGAATGACTGTGTCCTAATATTTTATTTATTCTTCCATGCTTTCCCCATTTGGCATCCTCTGTTTCTTCCAAGGATGAGAGGGTGAGGGGAGAGAGGGGGCAGGCAGGAAATGCCATGGTCTAGCATCAGGGTTCTCTGTTTTGGGGATTCTTAAAAGCTGAATCTTTGGGGGGAGGGTACTGGGGATGGAACCCAGGGCATTCTACCTCTGAGTTACATCCCCAGCCTTATTTTATTTTTTGTTTTGAAACAGGGTCTCGCTAAGTTACAGCGTGGTGGCATTGAACCTGCGGTCCTCCTGTCTCAGCCTCCCAACTACTGGGATTACGGGTGTGGGTCACCGCGGCAGGCAAAGCTGACTCATTCTTGAAGGGGCACTTTTATGAGTCTCTAAAACTCTTTATATAAGTAAAATTCCTTTGCATAGACAATGTGTTACCTGTCTTCCAGCTGGCTATTTAATTTCCCCTCAGCCTCAGGACATGCAGTAGTCCAGCCCCTCCACACCTGGGAGGGTCGTATCACCCTTTCATGCAGTTCTCTTGGGAAAAACTTAAAATGGCTCCAGGACAGTTGTCTCCTGCACGGCTAATATCTGGTCATGAGAAACACATCTCCTTGCAGCTCTTCCTGTGTTTGTGTCAACAGTCTACTTCGATAATGTTTTCTTTCTCGGCTGCCACCAGCCACTTCAGCTAGTTTCTTCCTTTGTAGATTATTATTTTTTTCCGTGTATGATTCAATTACCAGTTCATTGGGTCTCCAACAGCAAGGGAGGCATACTATGGTCTTCCCACCTGACTGAGGCAAGGAGAAAACAGCCTTCTCTCTTTCCCCCAGGCAGGGGAAGAGAATTGCCTGGCATTTTAATAGCTTACTCTAAAGACATTTTCTTTGTTTTGGTACTGAGGATTGAACTCAGGGACATTCTACCACCAAACTGCACCTCCAACCCTATTTTATTTTTTAAATTTTGAAACAGGGTCTCATTTAGTTGCTGAGGGGTCTCGCTAAATTGCTGAGGTTGGCCTCAAACCTGTGAGCCTCCTGTCTCAGCTTCCCAAGTACTGGGATTACAGGTGTGTACCACCACACCTGGTTAAAGACATTCTCTTTAATGGTCTCTTCAATCTCAAGCTTTTAAAGCCCTCAGTGGGTCTTGGGCTAACGGTCACAAAATTGGCTTTAACTACCTCTTTTTGCATGTCAGGTGTAAACAGTACAACACTTCACTTTGGAAAGGGGGATGTCTTCCATCAATGTTTTCTGTCTTTTAGGTTCCACATCAGAAGTTAGTTAGAAATGGTGTACTTTTAAAATCCTGGTATAGGAGCTGGGCGTGGTGGCGCATGCTTGTAATCCCAGTACTTGGGAGGCTGAGACCAGACGTTCTGGGTTCGCGGCCAGCATCAGCTACTTAGTGAGGCTCTCCGCAACTTAGTGAGACCCTGTTTCAAAATAAAGAAGAAGAACAACAACAACAAAAAATAGAGCTGGGGGTGTAGCTTGGAGGTAGAATGCCCCTGGGTTCAATCCCCAGTACCGCAAAAAAAAAAAAAAAAAAAAATCCTGGTATATAAAGCAGACCCAAGCTAAGAAACTTATGATCATGTTCATATTTTCTGCTTTGTGTATAAATTTAGTAAAAATTGTGTTACAAAAGTATTAAAATCTATTCACATAATGAGAAATCAAGTAGAGTGTCCAAAGACCAAATTTATATATTTTATTCTATAGTTTGGGCCATATAGGTAAAATTAATACCTAATAATGAACAATAGCTAAATTAAAATCTTTAAAACATTAGTCATAATTATTCATGTGCTTAGCAAACACTTATAGAACAAGCATGATGCTAGGCAGGGAAACGAAAATGAATGAGAGAGTCATCATCTTTGCAGAGGGGGGTGAGACTGGGTTATAGGGAGAGAAGAAGGATGATTGCGAATTTCCAGCTTGGGAAAGGCTGTAGGGTTGAATATATGAAGCTGGAAGGCAGGAAAAAATGTTTGTCCTAGAGTTATAGAGCTGGAGTAACTGAATGATGATTTTTAAGAAGAAAGGCTAAAAAGCAACAAAGTAAAACGTGTTCCTGCTTTTTTTTTTTTTTTTAGAATGACCTATATAGACAGGTTCGGCTGAAAATCAGGTTGGAATTTATAGTACACTTTCCTTAAAAATAACTTGGTAGATTCTTAGGTCAGTTGGTGATAGCCTGTTCAGACCACAGTGCAGTGGAACATAGCTTAAAAAAAGGCTCCATATAACTTCTTCCTAATTTTTAGAATGAGAAACCTTATTTGCGTTGTAGTTTGAGTTCCAGAACCACCCCCCATCCCCTTGCCCAGGCTGCAAAAGTGGGGCTGGTCCTGGTTCATGAAAAACCCATGAAAAGTTGAGTGGGTGAATTAGATCTACTTGGGAGCCAGTAACTTGTTAAACCTCAACATTTGTATGACAGAAGGTATCTTTCTGGGTCACTCTCTTCCCCGTTCTTATTGAGGAAATGTAGCTGCCACCTGGAGGAGCAGACGAGTCAGAGATGGAGCTGTGTGGGAGTGTGTATGTGGGGTGTTTGTATGTGCACGTGGACGTGGGGTGCTGAGGACTGTCCACGCTAGACGTTTATGTTCTTTTGTCTTCCAAATCCCTATGATGTTTTTTTGAAACTAATGGATTTTCTCTACATATGCATGTAGACAGGTTGTGCATAAACTTCCAGAGGGTTTCTGGACCTCATGAAGCCCATCTATGGACCTCATTTTTTTATGTACTATAAAAATAAAACATTCAATATGTTCTCATAAAAGAAAGCTTATATAACTACATCCAAGGGAAAAGTATACTAGAAGTGTAGAGGATAAAAACTTAAATATATACGTGTATAAGGCATATCAATAAAAGCATGGAAAAATAGGAGTGGCTTCTAGAAAAAAAGGGCTCAGGGGAAAAGATGGATTACACAACGAACATATCAATTTAAAAGAGGTACTATGGAAAAAATAGATCAACTTGTAAATGAAAGATGCAAAATGAATGAAACTGACTCTTTAAACAACAACAAAAATTTTCTTTTTGTGGTACTGGGGATTGAATCCAGGGGAGTTCTACCACTGAACTACACCTCTGACCTTTAAAGTAAATTTTTTAGAAAAATTTGAAACAGGATCTCGCTAAGTTACTGTGCACTGACCTCCAACCTGTAATCCTCCTGTCTCAGTCTCCCAAGTACTAGTATTACAGGTGTGTGCTACCCAGCTGTAAAATTTTGTTTTCAGTGAGAGAAATAAAGAATAGTAATTTAATAACTAGGAGGTACTGGAGATGTTAAAGCCATTTCCATGGGTAAGAAAATAATTTAAAAAATTAATAAATGAATAAGTCTGAATAGTAGACTAAGAAATTTGTCCATTATTGTTACCAACTACTAATCATTATCTTGGAAAATTAATTTTAGAGGCTAGAAAATTGATATTTGTGCAAAATAATGTTCTATGTTGATAAACATGTACATTCCATTTTTATGTTCTCTAAGAGCTGAATCTCTCATTTTAGTGCCTCCTTATAGAAAACCCCATGAGATATAATTATCATTGATAGTCAAAATACTTAAAGCCTGGCAGTATGATTGGAAAAGTGAGATGGTTGATATAAAAATCACTTTGAAGTTTAAGCAAATCTGGTTGACTATCCATATCCCCTATATCATATTAATGTAGATATTTAGACACTTTTTTGTACTTTCTAGTTCTAATAAATAAAGAAAGCATTAAGTGGCATTGAAAATAGGCTACTGAAGGATAACTGCCTAGATACGAATTTATAGGAGACATCAGACATATTCAGAAGGAACACTAAAATGTGACCTAGGAGAGAAACATAACCAAGTGTACCTGGCATCTCTTGGAGAGAATTTCAATACACTGACATTAAAACATATATAATATTGATATTTGGAGTGAGCCTGGAGGGCTAATTTGTTAGGCACTTATATTGTAAATAATGCATCAGATTTAGCCTGGGTGTTTGCAGGATCTGAATATCTTGGGGAGATGTTTCCACATTAAACATGGAGGAGTTATCTGGAGGGGAAGGGGGGAGTTTCTAATAACTATGATATTCCGGTGTAGATAGATAGTACAGTCCATGAAGAAGCATATGGTGGAGAAGACAGTGGAAGGATTGATATTTAATAGGGATAAACGTGGTAGTAAATTTGATGTCTGTCATTATTTTGCCTCTAAAGAGGACAGAACAAACAAATGTGTTTCTAGTCTGATGTGAACTAAAAGATCTAGTCATGTTTATGAAAATTCCTAAATACCAGAGTTTGATGTTCAAAGCAACATATCCTGATATTTTTCAAACAAGATGAGAGATTATGAATGTTTATCTTTAATGCCAACTGTCCAAATCTAAACTAGAAACATCTGCCAAATGATTTTCATTCTAGTTCTTAATGCTGATTTTAATGTTTCAGTTTTCCCCAAACACAATGTGACAGTTGTGTTGAATGTCAATAAGAAAATTGTTGATATAATACTAGGAACATTGGACTTCTTGAAGTAGCTATAAGCATAGAATCAATTATTTTCATGTTCAAATATTATGACTGGGGAGTTCCATATAGTAATTGTTTTCTAAACATTCTAAAATGTCTTCATCACTTTTTGTGGCTATAATAGTGAATGAAGTTTATCAAATAGACCTTGAAAACCTATCTAATAAGCAAACTATTATATCTCACAGTATTGGTAAATTGAACTATCTCCTCTAATCTTAAGTATAGCAGTAAGTTAGAAATGATGACTTTCTGTACCTTAAAAAAGCATGTTTGATAATATGTATTGATATAAAATGCTTACACATTAGCTAACAATGAAATATATTATTTTTTGAGTTGGTTGTGGTGGCACACGCTTGTAATCCCAGTACTTGGAAGGCTGAGACTGGAGGATCCGGGTTTGTGGCCAGCCTTAGCTACTTAGTGAGGCCCTCCGCAACTTAGTGAGACCCTGTTTCAAAATAAAGGATTAGCCGGGCGTGGTGGCGCACGCTTGTAATCCCAGTACTTTGGGAGGCGGAGACCGGAGGATCCGGGTTCGCGGCCAGCCTCAGCTCTCTCACTGTCTCTCTCTCTCTTTCTCTCTCTCTCTCTACTTAGTGAGGCCCTCCGCAACTTTGTGAGACCCGGTTTCAAAATAAAGTATAAAAAATAGGGCCGGGGGCGTAGTGCGGAGG
>PVJS01026624.1:0-26856 GCA_004027185.1 Glis glis
TTCATGAGACCCGGTTTCAAAATAAAGCATAAAAAATAGGGCCGGGGGTGTAGCGCGGAGGTAGAACGCCCCTGAGTTCAATCTCTGGTACCGCAAAAAAAAAAAAAAAGAAGTCTATGTACCTTTAAAGCAGTTTGTATCTGTTGTCTTTTCTAGAGTTCTTATAAAGGAAACTTAGTTACATGGTCTTGTCTACATTTTGCATTAAAGCTGAACATATGTTTTGTAATTTTTCATAATTCCACTTCAGAAGGTTGATTCTCAGTGCCAACTCTTGCCTCTTCTGTAAAGGGCATTAACCATCTATCAAGGTCTGATGGGCAGCACACAGTTGCTTTTAGAGAACTTATACTTTATGCTTAGTCCACACTCACTGTTCTCAGGGTCTAATGAGAGGAAGCCACAATTTTTCAAAAAAAAAAAACTGGGTCTAATTAAAGCAGAACTCTTTTCAAGTAGAGAAGCAATAAGGATTGTTCATCTTTGTAACCATGTTTTTTTTTTTTCTAGTGAGTATCAGTCAGGGGTGGATCCATCAAAGAAGGGGGGAAACGGGGAAACAAGATACTGCTGCTTGAAGATGAACTCGTTGGTTCCAAATGGCCTCCTTTTCTGCTTGGCCTGTCATAAATGTCTGAAGGAAATTGCTGTGGTTGTGGTGGGGAGTTCAATAGAGTATAATATGTGCCACTATTGGAGTCGATGAGCTCCCTGGTCTTCCGGGAGCTGTCTACTGCAACATTTAAGAGTTCACTTCCAACTGGGCATGGTGGCGCACACCTGTAATCCCAGTACTTGGGAGGCTGAGACAGGAGGATCTCAGGTTCAAGGCCAGCCTCAGCAACTTAGCAAGACCCTCAGCAACTTAGTGAGACCCTGTTTAAAAAAAAAATAACAAAGGGCTGGGGATGTATTCAGAGGTAGAATGCCTGTGGGTTCAATTCCCAGTACTACAAAAAAAAAAAAGAAAAGAAAAATCACTTCAGTCCATGTGCCCATTTGTAAGACAGACTCTCCAAAAGAACACAGTGAGAGAAATTCACACATGTTGTTCAACCCATTGGCCACAGTATCTCAAAAATCTAGGGATCCTGCCTGTTTTGTTGTTCTCTACATTCTTTGCGTCTATTTCCATATTCACTGTGCATAGATTATGCTACGAAGCTATTTTGTGATAAGAAGAATTGACAAAGATTAAACCCAAACTTATGTCTGTAGCTACAAGCTTCTCTAGAATGGGATAAAAAGACCTACTCATATTTTCTGAAAACGAGCTCCAACTCCAATGGAAATTTATAGCATCCTAGAATTTTAGATCCAGGGCATGTGGAAAAAGTATTGGAAACCAGCTAGTTAGTGTTTCTGAAAGTGTATTAGTTAGGGGTGTGGCCTCTAGGAAAAATGTGTTTCCTGGTCAAACAAGTCAGGAAAGCAAGCATTTTTGTATCTTCTTCCCCTTGAATCTTCACAATGAAAAATCAACTGTAACTCTGCAATTCCCAAACTTGCTTGACCATGGAGTCCTTTGTTCCCGTGTAATAGCTATTAATATCTTGCATTCAGGAATTGAGTCCAGTCTCATCACTGAGGTCCAGAAACCAAGCAACTTGCCCAAAGTAACAGAGCCAGTAATGCCAGAAGCAGGACCAGACCCGTTGGTAGTTGGTTATCTCCCTCAGAAGGGCTTGTACTGTCAGCAGTGGTTTCATTATTTATGCCTCGAAATTTATTTTAAGAATGACTTCCAAAGTATCCAGGCCCTAGTTTAATTTGGAGAGATTTATCCTTCAGCAGATGGAAAGTGTGCCAATTGGCCCATTCCGTTTGGTAGTACTCTTTATTCATACACATCAGAAATGGAACCTGACTCGTGTGCATGATGGAGAACAAAACGCTCCCGAGACTCGGTCTGAGGGGTGGGGAAGGGGGAGGGCCAAATCAGCAATTAAACAAGTAGATGTGTAATTACAAATTACGGTGCGTGCTATGAAGAAAATGAGCTACGGTGCCGTAGGATTCAGCTTAAATCTGCAATCATTTTTTAATTGACCCGGATCCAGAAGGGATCAATAGCAGCTGTTTTATGGTTATCTTGGTGCTCGGCTCAAAACTACAGTGTGAACGTCGCAATAGCCTCTCCCCTTCTTGTTTTTCCAGCCCAGTGGAGCAAAATGAGAAGGCAGTGAGCCGGCCCAGCCTCTCTCCCAGCCGGCACCGACGCCCACCATGAACCAGTTGGAGGGCCCCGCGGAGGTGGAGGTGACCGACGAGGCGGCAGGCGGGGAGGTGAACGAGTCGGTGGAGGCCGACCTGGAGCACCCCGAGGTGGAGGGGGAGCAGCCGCCGCAGCCGCAGCCGCACCATGCGGGCCGCCCCCCGCGCGGCCGCGCCGTCGAGGACCCCCGCGCGCAGCAGCTCGGGCCGCAGGAGGACGAGGAGCGCGGGGAGAGCCTGGCGCGCTCCGCCAGCACCGAGAGCGGCTTCCACAACCACACCGACACCGCCGAGGGCGACGTGCTGGCGGACGCGGAGCGCGCGCAGGACCCCGAGGACGAGAGCGCCTACGCCGTGCAGTACCGGCCCGAGGCCGAGGAGTACACGGAGCAGGCGGAGGCCGAGCACGCCGAGGCGGCGCAGCGCCGCGCGCTGCCCAACCACCTGCACTTCCACTCGCTGGAGCACGAGGAGGCCATGAACGCCGCCTACTCGGGCTACGTCTACACGCACCGGCTGTTCCACCGCGGCGAGGACGAGCCCTACGCCGAGCCCTACGCCGACTACGGCCTGCAGGAGCACGTGTACGAGGAGATCGGGGACGCGCCCGAGCTGGACGCGCGCGACGGCCTGCGGCTGTACGAGCAGGAGCGCGACGAGGCGGCCGCCTACCGCCAGGAGGCGCTGGGCGCGCGGCTGCACCACTACGACGAGCGCTCGGACGGCGAGTCCGACAGCCCCGAGAAGGAGGCCGAGTTCGCGCCCTACCCGCGCATGGACAGCTACGAGCAGGAGGAGGACATCGACCAGATCGTGGCCGAGGTCAAGCAGAGCATGAGCTCGCAGAGCCTCGACAAGGCGGCCGAGGACATGCCCGAGGCCGAGCAGGACCTGGAGCGCGCCCCCACCCCCGGCGGGGGTCGCCCCGACAGCCCCGGGCTGCAGGCGCCCGCGGGGCAGCAGCGGGCGGCGGGTCCCGCGGGCGGCGGCGAGGCGGGGCAGCGGTACAGCAAGGAGAAGAGGGATGCCATCTCGCTGGCCATCAAGGACATCAAGGAGGCCATCGAGGAGGTGAAAACCAGGACCATCCGTTCGCCTTATACCCCCGACGAGCCCAAAGAGCCCATCTGGGTCATGCGCCAGGACATTAGCCCCACCAGGGACTGTGACGACCAGAGGCCTGTGGATGGAGATGTAAGTCTGTGCGGGTCCAGGCCGGCTCGGCTCCCCGCGGCGGGGTGGGAGACGGGCCTCTGTGGCCTTGCCCGTTACTGGGAAACGACTTTATGGGACCAGTGGCCGGTGGGAGCGCTAAGAACCTTTCCATGGTGAGCCTCAGAGACAGCTCGCACACAAGTGCCCCCAGTGAAGCACCACCGAGGGGGAGGTAAGGTGTTGGATACACCTGATCAGACCCACAGCGGGATCCCTGTAAATCACTAGTTCCCAAACTGTACCTGGAGGACATGTTTAGACTCAGATTCCTGGGCACACATCCCCCTCCCCCACCGCCTAGCTGCTAATTCAGAAGGTCTGGGGTAGGACCCGAGAATGTGTATTTCTAATGACAAATAAAAGTCAAGTCCAGATTGGGTAAGGAGAGACTTTATTGGAAAGGATTATTGCAAAGGAGAGGAAAGTGCTTTTCCATGGGGTTGGGGAGGAGGTATCGCAATAGGAGAACCTCGGACCATAAGATCTGCAAGGGCTACTAGGATACAGCCAAAGGATTTTCTTTTATGGGGTGGAGTAACCAAGGCTAGTAAGAACAAGGTGTGAGGAGGTGGGATGGAAGGATGGCTTGACAAAATGTAGATCCGAGAATGAAGTTTTAACCTGAGACCAGCCTCTTCCGGGGAGGGGCTTATGCTGGCTAAAGTTGAGGCACCTGGGGGAAGGAGAGGCACTTAACCGAAGTGAGGTTAATTGTGTCCTGCGTAGTCAGCAGGTTGACTAATCATTCATAAGGCAAAGAATGGGAAATTGGAGGGTCTTTGGCCTTGCCACACATAAACAGGGGCATCTGAAGCTCTTATAGATTTCCCATAGGCAAGGGAGTTTCATTGCACTAAGTTATTTTGCAGAATGCACAGGGTGAGGGATTTCTTAACCTTCCCTGTTTTCTAGGCTGGCAGGGCTCAGATAAAGGTCAGCATTGTCATCAAGAAGCTGGGATGCGCCGGGCGTGGTGGCGCACGCTTGTAATCCCAGTGCTTGGGAGGCTGAGACCGGAGGATCCGGGTTCGCGGCCAGCCTCAGCTACTTAGTGAGGCCTTCCGCAACTTAGTGAGACCCTGTTTCAAAATAAAGAACAAAAAGTAGGGCTGGGGGTGGAGCTCGGAGGTAGAATGTCCCTGGGTTCAATCCCCAGTACCGCAAAAAAAAAAAAAAAAAAAAAAAGAGAGAAGCTGCTGGGCCCAGGGCCACAATTGGAGAGCCATTGCCTTAAAGGCTTTCCTTAAAGATTTAGGACAGGCATTGTGTCCTTAATGGAGGAAATCCTCCTGAGTCCTGCCCCACCAGGGGTTTCTGCAGGGTTTTTTTGCACCTGCCCTATGCCTTGCTGTGGGTTTCAGTAAGTGCTAATTTTCACTTCCAGTCGTTCTAGGGCTTCCTTCCCACTTCATAGGGGATCATGTTTTCAATTAAAAGCCAGATTGTGCTTCTTTGTGAAGGGCTACACAAAGCGAATTTTATATTTTATTTTAAAATATCTGGCTCTGCTGATATTTTATTTTCCATTTTTCAAATACCTAAGAAATTTGATAACATGGCGCGCTTGGATGTCACAGTCTATTCAAAATAATTCAAGAAGGCTAACCTTTGCCGCTCTACCTTGCTATTAAGATTCTTTCTGCTCCAACTCTCCCTTTTCCATTCTCTTGAGTAATTTTTAAGCAATTTCATTTAAAAGTGGTGCTTGGAGTAAGAGAAGGGTCAAGAGGTTAACTTCAATTTCATTTAATTCTGTTTCTCAGTATATCTTTTGGAGTGAGAAACCATTATTGGAAGGTGCTTGTTCATTTTACTGATACATAAAGGGTTGTGCAGGGTAGAGCCATATCATTCACTTGCTTTAGTAACAGTCAACATTTGCTGTCAGCTTATTAAATCTCTAGCACTTTGTTTCTTTTTTTTTTTTTTTTGAGGTACTGAGGATTGAACCTAGGGGCATTCTACCTCCGAGCTACACCGCCAGCCCCATCCCTATTTTTTATTCTTTATTTTGTGGGTTTTTTTTTTTTTTTTTGCGTGGTACCAGGGATTGAATCCAGGGGTGTTCTACCTCCGAGCTACACCCCCAGCCCTATTTTTTGTCCTTTATTTTGAAACAAGGTCTTACCAAGTTGTGGAGGGCCTCACTAAGTATCTGGGGCTGGCCCTGAACCCAGATCCTCCAGTCTCAGCCTCCCAAGTACTGGGATTACAAGAGTGCCCCACCACGCCCCACTTTCTAGCACTTTATAAGGAAAGGTTGGAAACAGAGAAGGGAGCCACATCTTCCCCAGCAGGGGGCAGCACCGGGTCAGTTCAGACATGCCTTGCATCGCTCCTGTTTCCTGGGCTTCTGAGCAGGTTAAAAACAGGTGCACTCACATGGAACATTCCCCTTGACTTCCAGCTGTTTCCAGGCTTCTCACAGCTAGGAGGGATTGCAGCAAGCATTTTGCAAATGAGGTGGAAATGAAGCAGATTTTCAAAAGTAGGGAGCTGGCAAGAGTCTGGGTTGCACATCCTTTTAGGAACTTGGAAAGCCATCAGAGAAGAAGCTGCAGGAGCATTTGGTCCAGGTGCTGGCCTCTCCCGTCAGCCTCCTCAGTTGCACCAGCTCCTTGAAATGACCTGCTTAACCATATGGCCCTTGGAGCTTCATGCTGAGCCCCCACACCGCCAGTGTATACGCCAGGGACAGCTTTTATTCCTTTAAACTGGGAGGGCAACTTAACCGTCTTGCATGATGTTTCATTCCACACATAGAATTAATTACAGAATATTGAATGATGCTTGAAGAACCCATACTGTCAAAAATTGAGCTTGATGCTAAGAAATTGGTGAGTAGGCATGGTGGGTGATGAATAGTTAATAGGAAGCGAAACCAGAACCCTGTGCTTTAAAATATTCCCCAAGTCATTTTTAAGCCATTTGAACCTGCGGGTTGTATTTCATCTGCCATTCCATATTTATAGGAAAGGCCTTCATTTGCTACTCCTTTGATGGTATTATTCCACCTGAGCATCAAGAAAACATTTACTGACTGCTGATTCCACACATGCTGTCGTAGAAAAGGGAAAGATGTTAAGAGCAGTGTGGTCTGGCGTTTATCTGGGGGTTACTTGTTAAAAATGCAAGTTACTGCCCCTTCTTTTGCAAACCTGAATATCTGAGGTGGAGCTCAGCGATCTGGTGTTTTGTTTTATAAATTCTCCCTGAGATTCTTGAGCATGTGAAAGGTCAAGAACCACTATTTTAAAAGGGGGAAATCTATTATCTGGGCTGTGGACTTGAGACTTAATCCTTATTACCATAGATACAGTTTTAACAAAAGGGGCTGTCCTGCTGTGATTATGGTTAGCCGACCTGGAGAAGTAACCCTGGAATTCTTATTACAAAAGCAGTGAATTCTCAAAATGGTAAGATGAGAAACTACAAAGGAGCAAAGAGGAGGAAATTAAGAACACCTTTGTTACCCCTCAGCAGAGTTAATTGCTAATAGTTAAGTCTGCTTTTGAGACTTCTTCTCATTCCCTGTGAACCTCGGCACTTAACACGTGAAGAAGATTGGCATTTGTTTGGTGGTGATTCAAACAGAATGAGAAGATAGGACCTCTCATCCACAAGAACTTATTGAACTTACGGATGTTCAGCCCTGAGTGAAAAGTATTGTTTTCTGAACATCTGAAAACACACTTGTGTGTGCTTTGCTTCTAGTAAGGACCTTCTGTTTTCCAAATATATGTTTGAACCAGGCGTGGTGGCGCACGCTTGTAATCCCAGTACTTGGGAGGCAGAGACCGGCGGATCCGGGTTCGCGGCCAGCCTCAGCTACTTAGTGAGGCCCTCTGCAACTTTGTGAGACCCAGTTTCAAAATAAAGAATAAAAAAAAAATAGGGCCGGGGGTGTAGCTCAGAGGTAAAACGCCCCTGGGTTCAATCCCTGGTACCGCAAAAAAAAAAAAAGAAAAGAAAATAGGGCTGGGGGCGTAGCTCGGAGGTAGAATACCCCTGGGTTCAACCCCCAGTACTGCAAAAAACAAACATATGTTTGAAAGCTACCTTCTCAAAAAAAAAATATTAATAATGAATGACCCATTCTGAAAAGTTCCTTGCCTCCTGATCTCTCTTCAGACAACAGAATCCTTCAGAGTGAAGAGCAGCCATGGTGGCGTCAGATTGGTGTTAGCCAGCACACCGCATACCTGGCAGGGGTTGAGCTACTTTGAGTGTTGTGTCGTATAGTCCGAGATGTTGCTTTTTTCTGCTCCCTCCCAAAATGACACTAAAACCATGGTAAAGTAAGAAAAAGCAGAAAGACAGAGAGGAAACAGCATTAAGCAAGAATTGTAAAATATTAATATTTTGGTTAACTGGCTGTGCTAGACATATTAGTGATCCCAGTATTTCTGGCTCTCCTCTTCTTTCAGAAATAGAGGATTGTATTACTTCATCCCCTAAAACTTCTCAAGGGACTGTCAGTGAACTGTGAGTGCAGACACGTGTTGCTTCCATGGGGGGAACAGCTAGGACCACGTTTCCTTTTCTAGTGGCAACAGACCCAGAAGCCTGGCGTTCGTATGGTGGTGCCACAAGATGGCGGCACAGCACAGGTCCTGCGTGGGGTCCTGCATGGCCACAGTGAGTGCCGCTCCCTGCTGGCCCGTAGGGGACACGCACTGTGAGAGAGAGAAGGCAACCTTTGCTATTTTGAGCCACAGGGATTTGGGGGGAGGGCTCACTACCAGTTTAGTCTGGTCAATCCTGAATAACACATTGATGAAGTGTCTGTTTCCTGTATTCCACAAGGTGTGAGGATTTGGACTGTAACTCCCTAGAAAGGCTGGGCGGGGAGGGGGAAGGGCAGGAGTGTAGGGATATGGCTGAAAAAATGGGAGGATTGTTTGAAAGTCAGTCACAGGAGAGGCTCGACTTCCTGATGCCTTCATCAGCCCATGAGGCAGGGGGTCCTTCTCCCTGCAGAAGACCTGAGCGTCTATGAGGAAAGGGTGAACAGGAGGAGTAGGACGTTAGGGATGCTCGCCACAGCCGAAAGTGGGAATGAAGTGTTTGAGGAATACAGGGCCTACTAGGCAGTGAGGCTGCGAGATTGCCTTGGAATTCTTAGTTGTGAGGCTTTGAACCCACCTACCCGGGGCCCCCATTCCCCAGCAGAGGAAACAGAAGGCCCAAGGGAAGGTGCCTACCTGCAGACACTGAGGTTGATGTTTGGGCTTCCTAGCACAGCTAGGTCCCCACCCGATCATCCCACAGAGAAGGGTCCTGCCACTTACGGATCTTCCAGTGGGACTGGGGGGGACCCATTCTTAAAGATGAATGGACAGCCAAGGATCACCAGATGTTTGAAGAATATTTCTAACATGATAAAGATATGAAAAAAGCAAATGGAAAAATGGCACTTGGAGAAACAAAGGCAGTTCTCAGAGCAGGCAAGGACTATAAAATCTTTATAATCCATGGTGGCACATGCTGTAAACCCAGTACTTGGGAGGCTGAGACAAGAGGCTCATAGGTTCAATGCCAGCCCAGCCTCAGCGACTTAGTGAGGAGACCCTCGGCAACTTAGTGAGACCTTGTTTCAAAATAAAAACTTGAGCCGGGCGTGGTGGCTCACGCTTGTAATCCCAGCTTGGGAGGCTGAGACCGGAGGATCCGGGTTCGCGGCCAGCCTCAGCTACTTAGAGAGGCCCTCGGCAACTTCGTGAGACCCTGTTTCAAAATAAAGAATAAAAAATAGGGCTGGGGGGTGTAGCTCAGAGGTAGAATGCCCCTGGGTTCCATCCCCAGTACCACTAAATAAATAAATAAATAAATAAATAAATAAATAAAAACTTTTTTTAAAAGGGGCTGGGGGTATAGTTCGGAGGTAGAATGACCCTGGATTAATCCCCAGTACAAAAAAAAAAACTTTATAATCAATATTCTCAGGGAGATAAAAGACAAGGGAGCAAGTCAATTAGAGGAGGATGCCATCTCAAAAACCATTCTTAAAAAAAGGGAAACTCTTAAACTAAAAAGATATGGCAAGAGAGACTTAAAATTAAAAAGGCAGAAAACTTCAGTAGAAAGGTTAGAAGACAAAATTGAAATCTTCAAGGCGGTAGAACAATTAAGGCAAAAAGATGGAAAGTAGTAAAAGCTTAGATAAATGGAGGGAGCATTATGAAAAACCATTTCCTAGAGCCAGAAAAAAAAAATGGCAGTTCTGAGTACTCATCTAGAACAATGAAATAAGAAAGACCCCAAAAAATTTTAGAACAGAAAGTAGAAAGAAGCCGGGCGTGGTGGCGCACGCTTGTAATCCCAGTACTTTGGGAGACGGAGACCAGAGGATCCGGGTTCGTGGCCAGCCTCAGCTCTCTCTCTCTCTTTCTCTCTCTCTCTCTCTCTCTCTCTCTCTCTCTCTCTCTCTACTTAGTGAGGCCCTCGGCAACTTCGTGAAACCCGGTTTCAAAATAAAGTATAAAAAAATAGGGCCGGGGGTGTGGCGCGGAGGTAGAACGCCCCTGGGTTCAATCCCCGGTACCGCAAAAAAAAAAAAAAAGAAAAAAGAAAGAAAGTAGAAAGAGAAGATCCTACAGGCTTTTAGAGAAGTATAAGCGAGTCCCAGATGATCAGAAATCATGAGGGTGTTGGACTTCCCCAAGCAACCCTGGAAACTGAGGAACCTAGCCCCAGTCTAATTTCCAACTCAGTTTAAATTTAAAGATGGAATAAAGAGGTTTTCAGAAATGCGGGGTCCCATAATTCACCTCCCATGCAGCCTTTCTCAGGAAACTAGTAGAGGATTGTTATCTCCGATTGGGAGCATCAACCAGGAGAAGAGATGTGAGATCCAGAAAGGAAGGGATCTGAGACAGGAGTGATACAAAGGGAACCTCCAGGTGATGGGACAGGAAGTCCCAGGAGGAGCCCTGGAGAGGGCCGAGGTAGCAACCAATCCAGCATGTGGAGGGCTGCAGTTAGGAGTGACGCCAGTTTCTCCTCTTAGTGGGTTTCTTGATCTGCAAAATTCAAGAATGAAGTCCACGGGCCATAGAAGGGGGGGTGTAGATGTATGAAACTTTATTTTAAGCCAATAGGAAATATACAGAAAAGCCCCCCCCCACACACACACACGGTGGGGAGGGATCTCCAAAAGAAAATAACCATTGAAGTTCTAGGGAGGTGAGCTTTTATCCCCTCCTGTGGTTCCCCATCTGCTCTTTTGTGATTGGTTGGAATTGGGTCTTGGGGACCCAATGTCTGTGGCACAGTTTCAATCCCCAATTTGGATCTCTGTCTTGTAGGTTGGTGGGCTCTTCTCTTCTGGAGCCGCTTGTCTGCGTCCCCATCTTTCACCCTTCGGTCACTCTTGGGAATTGTTTATATCGGTGGCTCAGAATGCAGGCCTGCAGAAGAGACTCAAGTTTTGTATTGACTTGTTCTGTTATCCCTGTATCTATGAAACTTCCCCATTTCTGTTCTTTACACAGATGGTTTCTTTTAACCCTTCCTATTCCTAGGTCCTCTGCCCTAGGAGGCCTCTTGAAAGAATGCAGTGGAGAGATTTCCTGATATGTTTGGCCTGAAAGAAGTTACAGATGGTTTTAGAAGAGTTTGGCATAAATTATGGATCAGTGCATAGAAGACTAAGCAAATCAAAAAACAATTTAATTATTTACCTCACTAAAAAAAATTATATCACATAAGCAAGAAATGAAGAATTGTATGCTACTCAGCTGGGACGAACATAGGTAGAATCTTCAGAATGGAAACACTAAATATTGATTAACCAACAGTTGTTGTATTGAGAGGGTGAAGGGACATGTAGCATAAAAGAGGTAGGTCTTAATCATTTATAGTAAAAGCCAAGAAATAATGTCTATAACTGACATTTTTAATATCTGGGAAAAAAGCTGAGGCAATATAAGCATGCTATTTTTGAACATGGAAGTAAATACCTGAAGAGAGTGCTAGAAAGCCAGATGTGGTGGTGCACACCTGTAATCCAAGTACTTGGGAGGCTGAGACAGGAGGATCACAGGTTTGAGGTCAGGCTCAGCAACCTAGTGAGACCCTATTTCGGTGCACGCTTGTAATCCCAGTACTTGGGAGGCTGAGACCAGAGGATTTGGGTTCGCGGCCAGCCTCAGCTACTTAGGCCCTCCGCAACTTAGTGAGACCCTGTTTCAAAATAAAGAATAAAAAATAGGGCTGGGGGTGCAGCTTGGAGGTAGAATGCCCCTGGGTTCAATCCCCAGTACTGCAAAAAATAAAAATTAAAATAAAAAAATAAAATAAAAAATAAAAATAGCTGGGGATATAGCTCAGACGTAGGAAGCTCCTGGGTTTAATCCCTAGAATCCACTCCTCCCCCCCAAAAAAATAGTGCAAGAAGAGTTGGGAATGGAGAGGGGTAGAGAAAGGACTTTGGTTTTTGTCATAAGCTATATAGGATTGTTTGACTTTTAAAACTATAGTCAGAAGCCGGGTGTGGTGGTGTATGCCTGTATTCCAGTATTTGGGAAGCTGAGACAGGAGAATCACAGGTTTGAGACCAGCCTCAGCAACCTAGCAAGGTCCTTCTCAACTTAGTGAGACCTTGTTTTAAAATAAAAAATAAAATAGGGCTGGGGGTTTAGCTCAGAGGTAGAATGCCCTTGGGTTCAATCTCCAGTACCACAAAAAATCGGTCAATAAATAAATCTATATTCAGGTATTTCTTTGCCTTATTTATTTGATGGCACTGGGGATTGAACCCAGGGCTGGTCTACCACTGAGTTATATCCCCAGTGCTATTTTATTTTATTTTGAAACAAGGTCTCATTAAGTTGTTATGCACTGGCCTCAAACTTGTGTTCCTCCTATTTCAGCTTCCCAAGTGCTGGGATAACAGGCATGCACCACCACAACCAACTTACTTCTTTGCCGTAAATTTAAAAGATAAAAGAGTAGGGATCATTAAGCAGAGATCACTCACTGTACAAAGAGATTATCTCATGTTAGTGTTTTCTTGGAAATATAGACAAAAGCAAACAGTTCTGTATATTGTTTACACAATTTATAGGAAAGGGCTGCTTTATTAACTATGTTCTGGTAAGATAAAGGTGCTACATTTTTTTTTTCATTTTAATTTCATGCAGCATTTGTGTTAAACATTGCGCACTTCCACTTGGCTTACATTACACACATACGAGTAAAGAATTTTTAAAAAAATTAGGTCCAGGAGGGGGTTGTGCTATTTAAGGTGAAGAACACTAATTAATAAGTGGATCTGTACCTTGACGATTAAACACCTGTAGTGTTCAGAGGCTGTAGGCTTGCTAGTGTGCTTGGAGTTTGGAACCCACAGAGCACCTGTAGATGGCAGCAAGTGTACTAACTGCACTGGGAGCTGAGGTCATGGGAGCTGAGGTCAGGTGTGGGTGCATTGATGTGTCCGCAGGCTTCAATAATTATGTGGCCTTTACTTTAAAGAATGAAATGTTTTTGAAAACCCTCTTTTACCAGGGTGCATCTAATGGCCTATTCTGTGACTTAGGATCCACAGTAAAGTGTCATATCCCTACCAATGGGGTGTAATGGTCTACATAGCAGAACTTGGTTGTCAATAGCAACAACTAAAATGAGCCATTTTTCTATGAGCTATGAGGATCTGAGGTCCCTGGGGTAAATTTTTAAAGATCTAATAGTCTTATTGTTACATCTTCAAAATGAAAAGGCTTGACCTTGAAATCCCCTTTGAAGAGCACATGATGCATTTCAATATGAAAAGAACAAAAGGAGATGGGAAATGCTTGCCTGTGCTCTCTCCTCCTAGATTTGAAGCATTACCTCCAATTATCTTAACTCGCCTTTAGAGTTTCACTTGTCAGTTCAGCGCCAGGCAAGCCCTGATGCCTGACAAGTCTCTCCCTCCTGACATCAGACCATTGCCATGTCTGAATCACCGGAGTAGAACTTGTCCGATGATCTGCACACCAGAACGCAACCTGTCCAATTACTTTGTGTTCCACGCAATAAAAAAAAAGTGATGGGAAAGATTGATTTTGTTTTTAACCCACAGGCTCCAATTTTTTCTCTTTGCCTAACCCCACTCCCAAGAGGAATCTTTCTCAACTTTTTAATGGATTGTCTCACTAGACAGTATATATGTGAAACTGTGCCAAGAAATGATAGAATAAGCAACAGGGAAGGAAATGGACAATTTAGCCATGGATAATTTTATCACTTCCAGTTAGATTTGCAGCATGCAGGACCACAATTTGGGTGTCTGACACACTCACTTAATAAGTGGGGGCTTAAGAAATTGCCCAGGAGTCTTTGGAAAATTTGAGACCTCTTCTTCAACTGCATTCTAGATGTTTCTGATGATAAGTGACTGTATCAGGAAGGAAGGCCAGGTGCAGGGAGAGCTGTATCATAGGCCACTGAGTCCCACGTTTCAGCCAGCATTCTCACTGCTGTAATACAAAATACCTGACCACACAACTTAGAGGAAGGAAGATTTATTTGCTCACAGTTCTGGAGATTTCAGGGGTTCAGTCCATATTAGACTGGGTAAAGTCTGCAGAGCTCAGGGCATGGTACAGGAGGCAGAGAGAGGGAGAGAACAAGGGCTCTTCTCTCACATCATGGAGGTTGGAATCAATAGAGAGCAATGCGAGGAGGGACCATATGTAATCCCCAAGGCCACAGCCCCATGGATCCCTCTTCAGCAACCACAAGCCCTGCCTCCAACATGGCTGCCTTGTTTCTGTGAAGTCTAGGGGGATGTTCTAAGTCCAAACCATTACAATGTGCAACCCACTTAAATCCTCAGGCCCATGTAGTACTGCAGAATTATGAAATGTGACTTTCCTATAAACAGGATCATCTCAGAAGTGAAACTTGCCAGAGCTACTTCTCTGCAGACAGGCCTCCATCCCACCCTGACCCACTGTGTCTAGCTCACATTCCCATCCCATGAAGTCAAGGCCTCACTCCTTAACCATGTAGGTCCAAGGAGCCCAACTCCCTGATCTGAATCTCTGGTGGTTGGGTCTTGACATAGGTCTTTCTCAGGCCAAGTCAAAATTGGAAACCCCTGACTTAACCTGTAGATGATAGCTTAACAGTTCTTCAGTATCTTATTTTCCACTTTTCCTCACATGCACTAACCTGTAACCCACTGTCAGCCTACTTGAGGGCAAAGTCAGTGTCCCGTCCACTCTCAGAACAAGTCCCACAATGCTGTGCTTGGTGGGTATCATCATGTGCAAACCTTTGCCTTACCATTCACCTGTTGCAGTTACCTTGAGTTGGGACCCTGCCTGCTGGTTGGGTTTCAATTCTTTTATCAGTAAAACGAGTTAATCAGATTTCTTTCTCGGGATAATGCCGAGAAACAGTGACTTTGCAGCTGCTGAGTCCTCTGTGGGAATGTGGAACAAGAATCACAAGTTTGGTGTGTTAGTTACCCAAAGAAGTTGAGGCTCACTTACCATTCAGGGTTCATTGTTGACAAATTAAATTGGGGTCAAAGGGTCTTAGTGCCCCTTCCTCGCCTTCTCTGGGCTGGGGTCCCCTCTGCTATCCTCAGCACTCGATCCTCAGTGTGCTGCCTGTCCTGGTCAGGCGCTTAGATGAGCCAGGATCCTGGCTTCCACCTTGAACAGCAGCATACCCTCAGCCTTTTTGTCCAGAGCTGGTCTGGTTGATTAAGTGAAACCGACCTCCACTTAGTGATAGTGGCAACATGTAACGCATTTACCTCTTACTGGCATCCTGCTCCCCTTTCCAGAGAGCAGTGGGGAAAGTGTTTTGAGGCAGGAAATCATTTCAGCACTAACACTTCTTAGTCAGAAAGCAGCCACTCTCCTGCTGAGAAGGACGCATTGTCAAAGTCCTGGGGAATGAGGGCTGATGTTAACACCTGCCCTGATCATTTGCACTTTTGTGCCCACCTTTTTTTTTTTTATTAAGTTTGAGGAAGATGATGTAAGGAGAGCAGAGGAGACCTCGCATTCCTTGATGTCACTCCCGGCCTGCCCCGAATTCAGCATGCAACCAATGTGGATTTTTCTTTTCTTTTTACTGTTGCTAAGAGACTATTGACCAAGGTCAAGAGCACATGCTAATTCATTAAGATTCATTAGCAGCATCTTATCCTGCTGACCTTACATTGTGTTGTCAGGCTTACAAGGGCAAGCGAAAAGAACTGCTGGGCTGCCTAAGGAGTGCGTTTTTGTGAAGGACTCCTGTTGCGGTTTTCTAAACTGAGAGGTGTCCTCTCGCTGACCCATACCACTCATGGGGGTCTGGCTGGCCAGGATTATTTCACTATCTGGATAGCAAGGGATGATGCCATTGAAATGGGATTTGAAGTCCAGTAGACAGAATGGAAAGTGTGCATGTGTTCTGTTGGGGCCTGATTCCCCAGGTGGATCAATTCCTGGCTGGGATGTGATGTATCCTTAGGGAAGGGAAGGATGGTCTTATGATAGTTCACTGTGTGCATTTGTGACCTGAAGAGGACTAGACCCCAAGTGTCCTTATCTCAGATTGCTCTCCTGACTTGCTGTGGAATAGAATACATCACAGTATTGGCTCTAAAACCAACTTTGTCTTCTGATGTGCTTCAAATTGTTTAGAAAAAGGGGGGAGATGTCCCAGAAGCTTATGCGGGAGCAAAACCTTAGAACCAAAGGATCTGCTGCTGGGACAGCAGAAATGGGCTCTAGTACATTCAGCCAAGATGGCTTCAGAAAAGGAAGGGAAACCACTCCCTAGACAGGTAGATGAAATCAAAGGAAGAAATGTGTTCTCAACCATATGCCATGCAAAGCACCATTATCACTTTGGGGTTTAATTGAGCACCTGCTACAATACAGGCCATTGTGAATAAGAAATCCAGGCTGGCCACAAAGCTATACTGTTTGAACTAGAGAGATTTGTACCTATTATCCCTATACACAAATGGAAAATTCATCTTACAATTTATCATTCACTTATGCAACAGATAATTTTTTAGCTTCTCTTCTCATGAAAGACCCTGGAAATACAGCAGTGAGAGGCTCAACCAAAGAGCTGCTGGGCTTAAAACCTCAGGGCAGAGCAGCTTCTGGCCTTGACTTCTACCCCTGACCTCGTCAGCCACTTCCAGCTCCCAGGCTGTATGCATTCTGTCCTCTGGCTGGCAGTCGGCAAGTCTCCAGACCCCAAAGTGACCAATGGAGAAGGAAGCCAAGGTGCTGTAAAGGGCAAGGTGTGAGAGCCAGCACAGAGGTAGGGCAGGTGGGTGCATGGAGAAGGCTGGCACCAGCGAGGGCCATGGAAGTGGAAAGAGGAGATGTTGCCTGAGGGAGCAAGCGTGGCCTTCGGGAGTGCCATAAGTAGGATTGCAACTTGATTCTCAAGGGGCTGCCGGTATCCAAAGGATTTGCCCTGAAGTCTCACAGTTAAGGCAGAGCTATTCAACCCCTGTGCTGACGGTCCCCCTAAACTCTGGGGGTGGAGGTGACTTGGGTCTTCAGCCCTGAGCAACCTCATCTTGGGCTCCAGCTGATCTGGTGTGTTGTATAAATACTATTATTTCCTTCTCTGCCAAAATGCAGCAAAGGCTGGAAAGCACAGAACTGAGGAGGATTGTCGGTGCTGGGGGAGCCACACAGGAGAGGACAGGCCTGGAGGCTGGCTGTTGTCCTGGCGCCCTGGTCTGTCTCTCGGGTGCGGCCTGTGGACCCTCTTCTTTATGTTCCCATCTCAGCCGCCCTCTTGCTGCTGGGGAAGTTTTCCATCTCAGACGTTATCCATTATTGATGCGGCATGGAGAAGGTGGTGGTGAATAATTAAGCAGGTTTCAGGTGCAGAGTGAACATTAAAGGGAAGAAAGAAGGAAAACAAGCCAGGGAAGGGTTCTGAGTTCCCTTGTGCCAACAGGGTGCTATGTGTCGATGCTTTCTATAACCTTCCAGAAGGCCTAGCAGGTGTTTTTATTTTGTCTTAGTTTTGTTCTTGTTTTATTCTAGTCTGGTGATCTCAAGTCTCTTGTGATCTGATCGTTCTCTGGCTAATAACAGAAAAAGTTTCCAGCTTCCCGCAGCAGCAGTGAAGACTCTGATGGCCCCGCTGCTCGTCCTAGCAGCTCAGGAATCCAAAGCAGTTTTCAAGAGCGGTAGCGGGAAAGCGGCTTCGCTGTGAGCTAGGGAAAGTTAAATGGTAGGGCGTGTTCAGCCCAGACACGGAGAACCAATGTCGAAAGATTTTTCTCTCTTTTAAATAATTAATGGAAAGAAAAAAAGTGTTCCGAGGGATGCCCAGTGCTGTCAACTAGGAAGGAATGCCTCCTGCGAGGCTCGCCGTTTGGAAAAGGGCTTTTCTTTCTCGAGTGGTATCTTACAGCTATAAGAATTGCATCAGACTGGCCCGGGTTATATGACTGCTCACAGGAGCGGTCAGAAACACAGAAACGAGGGGGGACAGGGGAATGCACAGAGGGGCCTCCTCTGTCACCCTGCTCCCCACTTGGCTTGCAGAGCTGTCCACAGCACAGGAAACCGTCTGTTAGCACAGGCAGACTTTCCAGCTGCGAATCGGTTCAGATCCTCCGTGTCTCTTTTTTCTACTATTTGGCCCTGTCACAGCACATTAACTAAACAGGGGGACTCAGAGAGGACCTGCCCGCGAGTCTGAGAGAGTGTTTGGTGAGAAAGAAGTCTGAAGTCATCTGGTAGGATGTACATTGTACATCCGTGTTCTTCCCCATCGCCGTAGATCAGTAAGAGGCACAGAGGCGCTGGGTGGCCTCCCCTGGTCAGCAGTGAGCACACCTTCCTCTGCCTCGGTTCTCATGAGCTCGCTCCAGATCAGTTCTACCTGGGTTTTGTCTTGACCATCCTCCTGTCTGCTCTGCGCCAACTGATATGGTCCAGCCCTTGAACCTAGTTTGGGATTATCTGCTGGTTTGAGTCTAGCCATGCTGACCTTAGGCAACCCTTTTCTGAGTTTGTGTAACTGGCTTGCCACAGCCCTCTTATTTGCATTGCAGTGTGAGGCAGTCAGCAAATGCGCAGATGGGTGGGGGTCCACTTCGGCATCCTGTGCCCCCAGAGGCCCAGCTGCTGGCTGGCCAGAGCTCTCCAAGCTCCCCACACGCCCAGGTGCATTCTGACGCTGGCCGAGAGAGCCTTCCCCCACTCCCGCCCCTTCCTTCCACCTCAGCCGGATGCTTCTTCACAGGTTCTATAAACGTAGGAGAGTTTGGGGTGTGTGAAAGTTTCTGGTAGCACCTCAGAGCTGTTTATTTTTCCCAGAAATAGTAGGCACTGCTGCAAGAGGGGTAGGCTGGCCTCTCCTCAGGAGCATCAGCTGACAATGCTCTGCCTGTGACGCAGGAGTTTTGGCCACCCTGGGAGGTGGTCACATCTCCTGTTACCAGTTGCCTCATTGACTTGGCCACCTAACACCACTGGAAACAATCTCCCAGACCAGCGCTGAGGTCGGGAGTCAGCCTCAGCCCACAAGTGCATGTACTAGAGCTGGCCCGGCGCCCAGACAGCCCCCAGAAAGATGGAGAATTTTTGGATGTACCAATTTGAGTGTCATGAAGAAGAGGAGGTAGGTGCATCTCAGACTTCACAGTGACATTCGCTGCTTGGCTCTGGGCTCTCTTCTCCTCCTCCTGTCAGGTTGTAAGCTGTTCTCTGCGATTCCCTCCACAGTAGGAGGAAGTGAGCAGAGGGGAATGGGTGGGGAGAGTGGGCCCCACCCAGGATGGAGGAAGTGCACGTAGCTTTGCTGCAGTGTGAACGTCCAAGGTGGTCCGGTTGGAAACGAGGCCATGGGTCACTTAGCAACGAGCTTAGAAGGTGTGCTCATTGCTGTCTGTCCAGCAGCGCTGCATCCCAGTTCTCTGGGTTCTGATGAGCGGCTCTGGCCAGTGCAGCCTCCCGTTCCATGCCCCATGTGTCTTTTGCCTCTGTGGTGCTCATGAAAATGAATGGTGCTTAGCGCCTTGTGCATCAGGAACTGCATGGCCAGTAAATGAGGTGATGGGTATAATGTGCCCTTGTGTAGTGCCTGGCAGGTAGTAAGCTGGTTGAAAATGGTAACTGTTGCCGTCCTTAGCAGGTATTGTGTTATTATAGCTGATTATATGCTCTGCGTTGCATCTCTTAAAATGGGTTAAGGGTAACTTTGGTTTTTTTCTTCCACCAAGCTTAGGGCCAGTGGTTTGGGAATAAATGTGTGGGAAGACCACCAAGGAAAGAACACACTTAACAGGGGAAATGAATGAAAGGTTCCCTCATTTGTCCATGTTACAATGCATTTCCAAAAATACAGCAAGGCTGTTTGAGGATGAGGGGGAGATAACCTCTATTTATAGATGAGCTTTATCAGACGATAAGATGGTTCATCCTTACACCGATGACTGGTTTATAGTTCACTGGTTCATTTCTTTGCCTTGGAGAATATGGCTTCAGTAGCTTAGAACCCATATGATGGTGATAAATGAATTGTGTGGCCCCATGATGAAATTACCCTCTGAATACACTGCTCTTGGGCCGGGCTCCCTGGGTCCCCGCTGGTCCAGGTCTTCTCTTTGCTGCTTTTACACAGGTTTAGCAGACTTGGTGCTGGTAATGAGAGAGCTTCGCCTGTGGGGAAAGAAAGGACAGAAATGGCTAGAATCGTTTAACTGACAGTTATCTCAAAATGTTCCATTGGTATTAATTGAATCCATTATAAATGTATATATAAAACGCTTCATTAAACCCAGGCTATTATCATTTTAATGACATAATTATGCCCTTACAATGCTTCTACTAACTTTCCTACTTCACCACATGAAGGAAATAAAAACGTGCATTGATAATATAGTTTGAATTGAGAGTAATTATGAATTTCTTAACCAGTTTTGATTTTCAGATGCACAAATGTATCTTGGGGTAAGAAGAAAATGAATCATACTCTGGGTGGGATAATAATTCTAACGTGGAATAAGGTTAAAGCACCATAGATAAGTGAGGGAAACTAAGTATGCTGATTTGAGAAAAAGGATAAAGCAGTAAGTGTAAGCAAAAAGCTGTGTAAGGACCCTGGAACTCAGAAGCCCCACATAGGCTCAAAACAGTGTTTATCAGAAGAACTAGGGCACGTGCCACGGCCTGCCCTAGGTAACCACACCTTTGAAATTCTATATAGGAAAAGAAGCGGAGCCAGGATGTTCAGGCTGGAAAGGAATGGAATGACCGAGTGCTCTGTTACAGGACATGTGAAACGCCACCTTTGAGGACACTTGTTCCCACCACTGTGTCCACTACACTATCCTTATCCTGTAGGGATGCAGTATTTGCAAGAGAGGGGAGATAGACCATGGTCAAGAAATGCTGGGGAGAACCCATAAATGCATGTGGGTACCAGTCCCACCTGAGCACGCAGTGCAGTGCTGTGTGTGTTCAGACCTATGTGTGTTCAGAGCTATGTGTGTTCAATGCTATGTGTGTTATATAAACCTATTTTTCGTTTCCTTTCTCCTTCGATACAAGATAAGTGTCTATGCCTTTTTCCATTCATCACATGTATTGAACTCCTATTGTATATTTTATGAGGGGCTTTGTATTAGGTACTTGGGAGAAGAAACATGTAAATTAATCATAAACCCTGCTTTCATGGTACTTATTAAAACATTGTAATTAAAATATAATTATCCGCCGGGTGTGGTGGCACATGCTTGTAATCCCAGTACTTGGGAGGCTGAGACCGGAGGATCCGGGTTCGCGGCCAGCCTCAGCTACTTAGTGAGGCCCTCCGCAACTTAGTGAGACCCTGTTTCAAAATAAAGAATAAAAAATAGGGCTGGGGATGTAGCACGGAGGTAGAATGCCCCTGGGTTCAATCCTCGGTACCGCAAAAAAAAAAAAAAAAAAAAATATATATATATATATATATAATTATCCTATAGTGTTATATTTTTATAAAATACAGGGGGAAAGTGATGCACTATAAGAATGGTGCAGATAAAATGCACGCAAGCAGTCCTTCCAGGAGAGGGCTTCCTCTCAGTTAAGAGAATAGAGGAGACTGCACAAAGAGGCAGTGGACCTTTGCAAGATCATGGGTGTGGAGAGATCAGACAAGAACAAAAACAAAGGCACCGAGCAGAAACACGTGGGTTCTATACTGGGAACAGGAAATGATTCCCTTTGTCTGGATAACAAAGAATAAGAACAAGAAGGGGGAGAATAATAAAGGAATTAAGGCCAAACCTTGGAGTCCCTTCATGCCAAGATAGCCTAGAACTTATCCTATAAGCTAAGAGAAAGGACTAAAGATTTTTTGAGTTGAGCATGTGTTGGTCAGAGCTTTTAAAACTGTTCAAGATGACAGTAAATAGGTACTTACCAAAAGGTCTCTGGTGAAGGGTGTTCATGAATGCTTAGCACTACCGTCTCATGGTATGGTTGGCTGCTTGGTCACTTAAAAAAAGAAGAAGAAAAAATAGACACATTGTTCTCGGGTTCTATGAGTTGTTCCCACATATGTAAAATTAGTAAATAGTTCAGACGCAAATGGATTTGGCAAACGTATACAATTTTTAAATATCTTTCTACCCTTCGTTACAGCGACATTTGTCGCTGATTCCTTGGAGGAAAGGGACAGCCTTCACCGGACTCTTTCTGTAGGTGTCTTCATCAGCTGTGTACCAAGGTTAGGCCAGAGCTGTGCTACAAATTGCCGGTAGAGTAGGGCGGATGCACGTCATGCTCTTTTGTAAATCAGTCACTATAAGAGCATCATTCTTCACTCTCATATCCCAAAGTGGCCTCTTGAATGACACCGTGGACATGCTAGAGCTTGCATTTAGGGTTTATAAACCCCCAGCCTTAGCCAGTAATGAGCTGTTCTTACCAGTGCCATCAAGAGCGTTGGGACTTACGAACTAACGTAGAGTATTTGTCATATGGTTTTATAGAGCCTTCTGTTTACTCTTTAATTTTATCCATGAATGAAATTTTAATGAGGAAGGCAAGCAGATGAGACAAACGTCCCCGTGGGTGTGTGTTGGCCTTGTGAGCACTCTTCCAGAGAGGGGAGATCGTTCTCATAATGCTGGAATTGTGAGACTGCTAACTTTTGTTGAGTGTCTTGTGGTGCCCAGGCACAGAGCTGACCACCAGTGTGCATTGTCCCCAGTCCTCACATCAGCCACAGGAGGTGGGTAGTAACTGTTTTCCCCATTTCTCAGGAAAGATCACAGAGGGTGGCTACCTGCCCTAGGGTCAGAGCTATGAGAGATAGAGCCAAAATTCAGACTCTAATCTGCCAGACGCCAGGACATGAGCATTTAACCACTTCACTATCCTGAAACGTCAGATAGGAGTTCATTTGTTCACCCAGAATATAAGATTAAAACATCAGAGAGAGACATATTACTGGTGATCCTTTTAATCACACTACACTCTTGAAAATGGACCCTACTGATATTGAAAAGCAGATGGTGGTGGCTTTGAAAATTGAACTTCATGTCTTAAGAGTTGATTGATGTTTACTTCAGCCAAATAACACACTTTGTGCTGGGGTTTTCTGAGTCCCAGGCCCTGTGAAAGGATGCTGTGACAGTGTCCTCCAGTGGAGGTCCCTGGACCAGCCACTTCAGGTGGCCTTCCCTCCCTCCTGCATTTGTGTTCTGTTCGTGCCTGTCATGGCAGCTGTCATGTTACATTTTAGCCATAGGGTGGGATGTTCTAAAGAGGCCCTGCATAAGCAGACCTTTAAAAACCAACTTAAAATTAATTCACTTAAAACAAGGACTATAATTTCAAAATAAATATAGAGAAGGGATCCAATTAGAATTTCACTTTGAAAAACAATACTAAAAATTATAAACATAAGTTTAGTTTATCTTTTTTTTGTGTGTGTGGTACTGGGGATTGAATCCAGGGTCATTCTACTTCTTAGCTACACCCCCAACCCTCTTTATTTTTTATTTTGGAACAGGGTCTCACCAAGTTGCTGAGGACCTTGCTAAGTTGCTGGGGACCTACTAAGTTGCTGAGGCTGGCCTCTAACCTGTGATTCTTCTATCTCAGCCTCCTAAGTACTGGGATTACAGGTGTGTGCCACCACATCCAGCCTCTTTTGATGAACAACAGCTAAGTTAGAATTCCAACTATATCAGATTCTTAGAGTAGTAATATTGATTTGGGGGGAATTATAATTTATTTCAAAAAGAAAAAGGTCATTGAATCATACAATAAAATAGCCTTCTTCAGCCAGGCATGGTGGTGCACACCTCTAATCCCAGGTATTTAGGGAACTGAGGCAGAAGGATTGCAAGTTCAAGGCCAGCCTGGGCAATTTAGTGAGACCCTGTCTTAAAATAAAAATAAAAAGGGCTGATGATGTAGCTTAGTGTTAGAGCACCCCTGGGTTTAATCCCCAGTAGCACACACACACACACAAAAAATAGCTTTCTTCAATTCACATGTGACTTTTTCAGCCTGATCAGAAAGGATCTTTTCAATCACAAAGAGGAACATTTCAACAAAATTATTTAAGGACTTAGTTTTTCTTAAGGCGTCTCCTAATGATTTGATATTCTGGTTATTCTCTTTCAAAGAGCTTCTGTTAACAGCCTTCCCATTTATTTCTTTGCCTTATTCCATTTTCTGCTGCTATAGCAGAATACCACAGACTGAGTAATGTATGAAGAATAGAACTTTATTCACCCCGCGGTTTTGGAGGCTGGCAAGTCCAAGAGCACGGTGGCGGCCTCTGCCGAGGGCCTGCATGCTGTGCCATGACACGGCAGAAGGCAAACACCTTTTGTAACTCACCAGCTCCCACAATAGTTCATTTGTGAGGGCAACGTCCCCAAGTCCTAATCACCTCACCTCGGAAAGGCCCCGCCTCTCACCACTGCTGCACTGGGGGTTAAGTTTCTAACACGTGAATGTGGGTGGACACATTCAAACCATAGCACTCTCTCTCTCTCTCTTTTTTTTTTTAACTTTTCCATTCTGATTTTATGTGAAAAGGTGTCAAGTAGAATTTTAGGAGCAATCCATCATATGCTTTAATTTTACAAAGATCTCAAGAGGAATGCTGGCCACAGTCCTTCCCATCTGAGCGGAATTAATTTTCCAAGTATGATACAATGCATTTGAATGGTGATTTATACTTGATAACAACACAGCATTCTTAGGATCATCAACATTTTATTCTTTTATATGATTTATATATTTTTATTGAGACATGGTGTTTGTATATCTTTATGGGGTACATTATGGTAATTCAATTACACATGTATGCTATGAATAATAAGTCGGAGTAGTGAGCATTTCCATTTTTTTTTTTTTTTTGCGGTACTGAGGATTGAGCCCAGGAGCATTCTGCCTCCGAGCTACACGCCCAGACCTATTTTTTATTCTTTATTTTGAAACAGGGTCTCACTAAGTTGCAGAGGGCCTCACTAAGTAGCTGAAGCTGGCCGCGAACCCGTATCCTCCAGTCTCAGCCTCCCAAGTACTGGGATTACAAGTGTGCGCCACCATGCCCCGCTTTTCCATTTCTTTAAACATTATTTTTATATGTTTGGAATTTCATGCTCTTCTAGTCATTTTGAATTAAATAATATATTGTTTTAGCCAATAGTTACCCTGCTGTGGTAAAGAAGAGCCAGAAGTGATTCCTCCATTTTGTGTTTGTAGTGCTCCCTTACGGAACTTCTTTCTGTCTCCTCTCCTCTCTTTCCTCCCCAGTCTCTAGTGGCCACTGTTTCTTTCTGTTCTACAAGGTTGACTTACTGTCTCCACAAATGAGTGACAACCTGTGGTGTTTATCTTTTTCCTGTGTCTGACTTGTTTCATTTAATGGAATGACCTCTAGTCCTATATATGCTGCTTCAAACAACAGGATTTCATTGTGTAGATATACTACACCTGCTTTATCCATTTGAAGGGCATCTGGGTTCACTCCATATTTTGTCTGTTGTGAATTGTGCTACGATATACATGGGAGTGCAAGTGTCTTTCTGGTACAATGATTTCATCTCATTTGGGTATATGCCCACTAGTGGAATTGCTGGATCATACGGTGGCTCTACCTTTAGGCTGGTTCTTTTTATTTATTTATTTTGGTTGTTTGGTTTGTTTGTTGAGGAATCTCCACCCCATTTTTTCCATAATGGCTGTACTCATTTACATTCCTACCAACCGTGTGTTAGAGTTCCCATTTCTCCACTTCCTTGAGAGCATTGGTTATTTTTTGTCTTTTTAATGATTGCCTTATAACTGGGTCAAGATGCTGTCTCATCACAGCTTCAATTGCATTTCTTTGATGATTGGTGAAATTGAGCATTTTTAATGTATTTTTTGGCTATTTGTATGTCTTTGAGAGTCTCTATTTAGTTCTTTCACCCATTTCTTAATTGGATTGTTTATTCTTTTGGTGTTCAGCTTTTGAGTTTCTTATATATTCTGGATGTCAGTCCCATCAGATGAACTGTTTGCAAATATCTTCTCCCATTCCATAGGTTGTTCTTTAATTCTATTGATTATTTCCTTTGCTGTGCAGAAGCTTATTACTTTGATATAATCCCATTTGTCTATTTTTACTCTTGTTGTCTGTGCTTTTGGGGTCCTACCTAGAAAAAATTGCTGCCTACCCCAATGTCTTGAAGTGCTTCCCCTATATTTTCTTGCAGTAATTTCATAGTTTCAGGTTTAAGGCTTAGGTCTGATAAATTTTAAGTTGATTTTTGTGTATGGCAAGAGGATCTAGTTTGTAAAAATTAGTTGTTTGTGTGAGTGTGGATTAAGTTTTAGGTTCTCTATTCTGTTACATTGGGTCATGTGTCTGTATTTATGCAGTACCATGTTATTTTAGTTACCATAAGTTTGTAGTGTCTTTTAAAGTTAGGTATTGTGATACCTCCAGCATTTTGTTTGTTTGTTTGTTTTGGGTTTTGTTCAGAATTACTTTGGCTATTCTGGGTCATTTGTGGTTCCATATGAATTTTAGAATTTTTTTTTCCTATTTCTGTGAAGAAAGTTGTGTATTTTGATGGGAATTGCATTGAACCTACAGACCACTTTGGGCAGTATGATCATTTTTAACAATATAGATCCTTCTTATCTATGAACACAGGATATCTTTTCATTTTTTGTGTGTGTGAGTCCTCTATAATTTCTTTTTTTTTTTTTTTTTGCGGTACCGGGGATTGAACGCAGGGGCGTTCTACCTCCGCACTACACCCCCAGCCCTATTTTTTATCCTTTATTTTGAAACCGGGTCTCACGAAGTTGCAGAGGGCCTCACTAAGGAGGGAGAGAGGGAGAGAGAGAGAGAGACAGAGAGAGAGAGAGAGGGCGCTGAGGCTGGCCGCGAACCCGGATCCTCTGGTCTCCGCCTCCCAAAGTACTGGGATTACAAGCATGCGCCACC